>MU679553.1:92475-180152 GCA_026770625.1 Nicotiana glauca | reverse complement strand
ATGCTTGAACATAAGATCAATCTCTTATTTTTAAGTTTATTTTTATGAAGGCAAGAATGAATATCTTCAATACTTGACAAGACAGTCTGAGATTGAGAAGCATTATGATCAAAAGCAAGTAGAACTAATCTATATGCTAGAATTTGCCCCAAATGTCTTTCGAGGCAAAATCCAAGACAACACTGATTTTTGAAATATGATTTTAGGTTTTCTTTGTTTACCTCAGTCTTTTCTAGATACCGCACAAAAATTTATTACAAAAAAATAAATCCCTAGCACCTATTTTGAAGCTCGAAGACCTATTTTTTTTTTCTTTTAATACCTAAATATGCCCAAATTAAAATATCACATTCATGCTTATGATTTGAAAAGTTATTTTTTATAAAATAAGTTTGGAGCTCATTTTGAAAAAGAATCAGAATTAAAGAAAAAAAAAAAAAAAAGAGATTGATCTTATGTTCAAGCATTATAAGGAAAAAAAAAAAAAAAAAAAAGAGATTGATCTTATGTTCAAGCATTATAAGGTAAAAAAAAAAAAAATCAATAGCAAATATTTGGAAAGTCTGATCTTAAAAATATTCTACTCCAAAGTTGAAAAGGCAAGTCACTACATATATAACCTTTAACCTACCAGCATGAATCCAACATTACAAGCCAGAAAAAGTCCTAAAAGATTTTAGAAATCAGTGTTTAGTCTATATTAGTGGAGATAGACATAAAGGCCATGCCTATGGACAAAAGATGAAGAATACTCAATGCAAATGATCATAAAGTTATCAATTTCAGAGAAGTGTCAAAAAGAAAGAAGGTACAACTTTTGTTGAATAAAAATAAAAGTATAAACAAGGTAAAGATTTGATGAATATAGAAAATTTATAAAGTTTGAAAGCATGATAGATTTTATTTGATTAAACTTTCATTTTACAGGATTCTCCATAATTTAAAAAAAAATAAATATAGTAATATATCTTTTTCAAAATTCTTTTCCTCGAGGACCAGCAAAATTCAAGTGTGCGGGTATTTGGTGGATATAAATTATTTATATAATTTAATATTTTAATATAATATTTTAGATATAAAACATGACCAATTTATATCCTATTCTCGTGCTTTTCTAACAATTCGTGCAGGAAAGAAATACATGAAAAAAGAGAAAAAGAAAGATCTACGGTTCAAGGAAGAAGGATGCATTCGTGACAACTTCATCTAAGACTTTATAAAATCAAGAGATACAAAAGTTATGGCAAATTCTCAGCAACATTTCATGAAAATTTGCCATGTCAATTTCTCATCAAAGTCATATGATATATTAATATTATATTATAATTTCTCAACAAGGCCTTGTAGGAATTTTCCTATAAATAGCCATATATTTGTAGATGAAAAAACATCCCACTTTGTATCCAATTTTCTATTTAGTTTTTCTATGTTTCTAAAGAGAAAGAGAAGAGTAATCTTGGTCTCTTCCTCTAATCTTTCTCTTTGTAGTAAAAATATTCTGAGTCTTTTGAAAGTATTTTTTAGCTTTTCTTACTTCATAATGGAGTAATTTCTTTTTGTTGGGATAGTTGATGAAGCTTGATATAATTATAATACTATCTCAGTGTCAATACATTCTTGTCCTGAAGCACTATATACATTTCATATTGTGATGGAATGACAATTTTTTAATCATTATTATCACATCTACATATTTATATCTAAGTTATTCTTATATTAATTTTGTAATTCTCACGGAGCAAAATTAATATATAATAACTGAGGAATAGAATATTAGAGTGAAAGTAATTTTTAATAAGATTATTATTTCAAGTCTATAATCTTGCTTTCCTTAGTTTTAATTCTCACAGAGGAATTGTTGAAGGCAAGATTATTGATTTTCTAGTAAATATATTCTCATGAAGTTTTTACTACACTTGAGCACAAAATATTAGAGTTAAAAATAATTTTTAGTAAGATTATTATTTCAAGCCTGTAATTTTGCTTTCCTCAGTTTTAATTCTCACGGAGAAATTGTTGAAGGCAAGATTATTGATTTTCTAGTAAAAATATTCTCACGAAGTTTTTACTACACTTGAGCACAAAATATTAGAGTTAAAAATAATTTTTAGTAAGATTATTGTTTCAAGCCTGTAATCTTGCTTTTCTCAGCTTTAATTCTCACAGAGAAATTGTTAAAGGAAAGATTATTGATTTTCTAGTAAAAATATTCTCACAAAGTTTTTACTACGCTTGAGCGCAATTCAGGCAAGATATTTCAGTTTAATCTTCACTAGTTTTAAATTAATTAATTGATATAACCTCGCGGAGTGTTAATTATTTATTTATTTCTTAGTGTAAAAATATAATTGTATTAGCAATAAGCAATTATTCTTTAGAGTAATACGTATGAACCTGTGATTTTATTGTAATAATATATCAAGTGAATTCAACGATTCCCAACTCTTTTAAAATATAAACTCTTCAAAAAAATTTTGTCTTAATTTATAATTTCAAATAAACCTTTCATCAATTTGGTTATCTCGAATAGTAGTCAAAATATTACAAGTCTGTACCTTAGATTGTCCAATCTCCGAGGGACGATATCATAAGCTATACTAGAATTTGACAGAGTACGAGCAGAAAATTCTATACACAAAAGCTTCGTCACAGTTGTAGAAGATAGCCAAGTGCGGACCACACAAAATGGAGTGCGGCCGCACAGGGGCCAGTGCGGTCCGCACAAAAACAATTGCGGTCCGCACAGGGATAGGGTTCAGACTACCCATCCTCTGAATCTGACGGCCCGTATAAAATGGTGCCGTGGCTGCACTGGGCCAGTGCAGACCGCACGAAATATAGTGCAGTCGCACTGCCCAAGGTTCAGCTTGACACAAGATAATTAGTGCGGTCCGCACAAAGTATTACTGCAGATCACACAAACGACCGCGTTTCGCACTGGGTGCTCAGAATCGGCACTGAGTTAGGGTTTATCACATTTTGATTTTAAGGTTAAATTTTCTTCCTAATAAGAGTCCCCAACGATTACCCAGTACAGAACACTATCTAAGTATGCAAGAATCACACATCTAACTATCCTAACCTAACAATTTAAGAAAATTCGGGAGGAAGAAGAGGTAAAAGCTAAGAAGAACAAAAATTAAAGGAAATTACCAAAATTAAATTAGTAAAAGAAAGATTAGTGTACCAGATTATGAGATGTATTGAAGTAGCTAAGTTACACTATTTAATTTACGAGCAAATGAGGGAAGTGAACAATGATTTTAACTCTGAGATTCAAATTTGCGAAAAGGGAAAAAGGGGGGCTCTCAGGGTCTATTATAGAAAAGCCATTAGGGCCCAGTCTCACCTACCACTGCGGACTGCACAGAATGAATCGCGATCCACACTAAGCTATTATGATCAAGCTTGGCCAATTATCCCACTGCGGTCCGCACAATACGGACCGTGGATGCAGTGGTCCAGTATAGACCGCACAAAGTGTAGTGCGGCCGCACTGGCCAAATTCAGAGAGGTATCACATTAGCCTTCACCAGTGCGGACCGCACAAAGTGTAATGCGGCCGCACTGGCAACTTCATAGACTGAACATTTTCTTCACTATGTCCTGCACTACATCAACACAATCCCTGTAACATCTCACAACCAGTTAGCTCAAAAATTAATCTTTTAATACAAAGAAAATCAAAGAAAATAAGAAGAAAAACACATGGGTTGCCTCCCAAGATGTTCCTGATTTAACGCTGCGGCACGACGCATGTTACCATCACATCATTTGAGATGAAGGAGCGCCACCACGTGGCTGTCATCACTTTTCCAAGATAATACTTGACCCGGTGCCCATTAAATCTGAAGAACTCACCATTTTTATTTTTCAAATCAAGAGTACCAAAAGGGGTCACCAACACAACTTCAAACGGTCCACCCTATTTTGATTTAAGCTTTCCCGGGAACAAACCTAATCGGGAATTGAACAAGGGAACCAAATAACCAACTTTGAACTCATTTCCACGAGTATATTTATCATGAAGGTACTTCATCTTGTACTTATACAAGGACAAATTAGAGTAGACATGGTACCAGAATTCATCAAGTTCATTGAGTTGTTCAACATGAAGATTGGCCATAACATCCCACTCAAGATTAAGTTTCTTCAAAGCCCACATGTCCTAGTGCTCTAACTCAACCAGAAGATGGTAAGATTTCCCAAATACCAACCAGTATGGAGACATACTAATAGGATTAATGAAAGCCGTCCTATAAGCCCATAGAGTGTCATTCAACTTCTTCGACCAATCGGTACTATTTGCATTAACCGTCGTTGACAATATGCTTTTGATTTCCCTGTTGGAGACTTCCACTTAATCACTTTCTTGAGGGTGATAGGGGGTAGAAACTTGGTGTTTGACACCATACTTAGAAAGCAAGATCAACCATTCATGAAGCCACTTAATTTTAGACTAATACCATAGCAGATTCCGAGTTGAACCTTAATATTATCCTTCCAACAAGCTGAAATCAAATCCATTCATATTCATTAATGACTACAATGACCACCTCGAATCCAACACACCACTCTGGTGGTATGACACGTCAATACAGGCCTAAGCCACAACTTGCATAATACATGCACCAATAAGAAACCGTCTGAACATACTCAAATCATGACAAATGACTCAAACAAAAGAGTTGTAACTAAAGTCCATTAGTATCATCACAACACAAGGCTGAGACCCTATCTCACATCATAGAGATAGAACGCCTGAACCTACCTCGAAAGATCATAACTCCACGTAGCCTCGCTATAATGCGCGATCCTACCCAAATATTGTTGCACCTGACACATCTCAAGTCGCTACGCTCAAAATCAACAGCCACACACAATTTGATGCATGAAACCAAGGCAATTTATTACACTCACGGTGACAGAAATAACATACGACACGCAACCTGGTAGGTCATAACCAATACTCCATTTACCAAGCAACACTCAATTACTCTTCCCGTTCGACTTCCTCTATGAATCCTCAATATTAGCATGCCATATGAGCCCATATCCAACAAATCTTAACATCTCATAGCACAGAAAGAAACTCATAGATCTCGCCAAATCACTATTAAGTTCAATAACGATCGAATCAACCTATCCCTCAACAATACCACTCGGAACTAACCAAGCTAACTCAAGCCAAATACGTAGCCACATCGGCCTGCCAATGAACTCAATACCAAGAAGCCTGAAGTTGCTCCTTCCACTACCATAACTCTTGCCGGAGCCGTATGATAAGGTGGCCGGAACCAAATAAATATTGAAATACACAATCTCGCCCGACGACATGCCCGGCCACATGAAACGTATCTGAAAAAGCCCCTTAATACCGAAACTGAATCAATGATAGAAACCTCTACACTGACATCCGCCACGAAGGCCCAATTAAGAAAAGCAATCCTTCCCAGCCATCCGCTAGTCTTTGGAATACAACCACTCTGCTAGAATATAATCCGACGCACTCCGTCATGCAACCTGTGGCATTTTCTGACATAACCCATAGCCCAATAGTCTAAATAACCCAACATTGAGACAATCAGTCTACACCCCAACATCATATTCAAAATCTAATATATCAAGCAAAGAAAGATCCACTCGGGCTTCCAAATCCCAATAGCCACTAACTGTACCAATACACACGATCCACAACCGCTACACAGTCTGAACCTGAGAACTCCCAGTCTCCAAATCCATATAGCACACGAATCACTGTACCTGATCCCAAATATCGCAGTATGAATACATATTACACCTCGAGTACCCAATCATTCCACGAAAGATATTCTAAAATTCTCCTGTGCCATCAAACAAACTCAGATATCAGTAGTCGATTTAGCAAGAAAGTGCCGCAATACTACCGAAGTATCATCAGTCTAATCACATTACCCTTTTTCCGAGACACATACCCTCGTCAAATCACTTTCAATTAGCAGTACCATTTCCTTGATTACCTTAGGGTACCCGTTGCCTAAGAATTTTATGAAATTCTTTTTAGAACTGAACTGTAACTCATCTAATCAAGAACTTCCGTTGATCCCATTAGGAAGAAGAATCATTACACATCCCATGCTTCGCATACCCATAGAAAATATATTCATCTCCAAACCATGGTGAAACCCAATAAGAATTCTCTCCCAATTCCATTTGCATAGGTTAAACTGTCAGGACTGAATCCTTCTAACTAGACCAAGCTAAACAAGTTGTCAGAACTCAAGAGCTTTGCTGCAAAATACATGTACGAACTCATTGCCTTGAACACACACAAGGAATTAAACATATCCTTACCATACCGACTCGGTCCACTAACAAGCTACTTCATTTATCTAGGTTTCCTTCTGATTCATCATCAACTTGATATTTCTCCCTCGCTATAGCATCACAATGCCTAAATCCAGGCATACCACACGAGACTCGAACATAACACCACAATGTCTAAGACCCTTGGCCATCGGATACTCCCTCAAATGTTTCTAGAAATACCACATTCAAGAATACTTTACTTTGAAGAAATTCTTGCGAATCTGAATTCATTACCATTACTTTACCGATACTGATGCGTAGAATCAAACAATACCACAAGTCTTGACATTTTCCAATGAAAACACAGTCTCAAACCACATACATAACCTTAAAACACCTGATCGTTACATGTAAAATCTTGAACACATTAGAATCATTCTCAAAAGTCATTCACTCTTATTTAAACAGAAAATTACCTAACTCAACGAACAAAACCACTCGTTCCTTATGGGCACTTTGATACCGCAAAATGAGATCATCATCCCAATACAACAAAGCAACTTCCTACTCTATGCACCGAGAATTCTTTACCAAAAACAATTCTAGACATTCCGCGATTCTCATACCCTGTGGAACATTACTCGTTCCATCCTCAGCTCAATTTCCGCAACCAGAACTGATCCGCCAACATGCCTCAGACCGGAACCATTACAGCACATCACCATGCAATCAACTAATCAACAACAATCATCCCCAACTTGGCTCGAAGCCATATATCAAGACACATTCAACAACTTATAACACTTTTACTCTAATGATGCCACAATACCATAGTGATATTAAACTCAAATCATTTACAAGTTGTGAAAACACAGATCATCTAGTACTGAGATCCTCTGCAATTCTTGCATTCATCCCCACGTCTGTTGAGTCCACTCTCTTAAGCGACCCGAATTTTCAAATTTCAACACGTACTCTTCAATTACACATGAGATGTTCTAACATACACATAAGGATCATGCCATTTAAGAACACTCTACAGGAGATAACCCACCTGCTTCGCCTCAATTTAGTATTTCAGAATGCCTTCCACCATCATATACGTTACACAGTCATTTAGTCTTCCTGGGTCTGAACTCATACCACCACATGTAATGCACTACCCTCCCTAACTAGGAGACACGATAATATTCTTCACGTGCCCATATTCGGGCTACACATCGAATCACAATAGGAATCGAATCACTTAACAGTTCATCTGTTATCCAGCAGACTTCTTCGTCACTACCAAGTCATATAGACACATCTCGCAGTACTAACATACTCATCACATGAATACCAAACCGCCATTCCGGCTAATAGGGACAATACCAAACATATATGTTCAAAACACTTGCTCACACAATCAGCACCTCGGTGCTCTAGCCATAGGCAAAGATCCGGCCTCAAGTCCTCTAGACTGGCCCAATATCAAACTCACGGAGATCATATCTCGCCCCTTGATCGGGGAATCACAAGCCCTTAAGGCACATACAATACTGAGCGCTCATGTGCGCATACAGACCTGTGGAAGAAATTTCAAGAGTATATCTCAAACTGAATCAAGTACGTACGATAAGAATTCCAAGAAAGTGAAGTTTTCCTAAAGGTTCTGCAGCCTCTCGAGGAAAATACAGACGTCTCTGTACCGATCCACGAGACTCTACTAAACCTGCTCATTACTCGTGAGACCTAGTAACCTAGGATCTGATACCAACTTGTCACGACCCAATTTCCAAACCCGGTCGTGATGGAGCCTCTCGCGAAGACAAGGACAGCCAACTAACCCAAATCATCTCTTTAACAATTATTAAACATAATGAATAGATAAATACAGCTTAACGACAATAATAACCAGTATTTGCAACCCAACACAACCCGACCGGAGTGTCACAAGTCTTGAGCATCTAAAGAAAACCCGGACACAACTACAGGGCCAATAATATACAAGAAATCAATTTCGGAATTCTAAAGATAACGTCCGATGCCGCGAACGCTGGCGGTCACTTTGCTCAGGTTCAATAGTAATACCTTCAATCAGCTAATAACCCGCTACCAGGTGAACAATACCTGTAACTGCACGTGAGGTGTAAGGATTAAAGTGAGTACTCCAACTCAGTGAGTAATAAGAGTAAATAATAATCGAGCAGCAAGAAATCACGTAAGAGCACTCCACAATGCTATATAGGGCAGTACAAACCTTTGAGAAAATAGTAAACCGTGAAAATTCTTTAGAATATCTGGTTCAATTAAAAACCTCTTTTGAAAATATCTTTTTCCAACAGTCAAGCATATGAATGCGATATTAGATAGTGCAAGTCAGCACATAAGTCAACCCCTCGGGCACAGTACTCCACCAACAAATAACACCAAGGTATCTAGAAAACAGTGAACGAAGTAGCATGGATACCAATGAAATGAGAGTGCTAAATGTCATGATACGTAATACAAACAGGAACCAATGCATAAATGCAATGCAATGCACATGACCGCTGCGGCACGCAACCCGATCTATTTGGGCACCCACGCTCACTGTAGGGGTTCAGACTCCGGAGGGGCTCCTACAGCCCAAGCACCATATCAATATCACACTGCTGCAGCGTGCAGCCCGATCCATCCTCAGTACAGAAATGCACATATAACACTGCTGCGGTGCGCAGCCCGATCCATGCTCAGTCCAGAAATGCACATAAGCCACTTGGGAGGTATTCAAATAATAGTTCTCAGCTCAAAACGTCAAAAATATATTGTTTAAGTTTTCAAATATTAGAAAAATGGCTGAGTTTATAGATTAGTATTAAAACCCTCGACCGAGATCAAATAGTATGCAAAAGAATGCGAAAAACAGTGATATCAATCTCTGAAGGATTCACATAGTTGGCACGAAGCCCAGACATGGAAATCAGTCCAAATTATGATGATAACAAGTAGTTCAGTCAAATATGCGATAAAAATCAACAACCGGGACAGACCAAGTCACAATCCCCAATGGTGCTCTACCTCGCGCTCATATCCGGTATGCAAGTCACTTCAATACAGGACTATGAAGTGCGAATCCGGGGTTTCAAACCCTCAGGATATCATTTACAAGTATTACTCACCACGAACCGGCGAAATATGTAGCTCGCGACGCCTTTACCCCTCAGCTCGGCCTCCATGTGCGTCGAATCTAACCAAAATCAGAGCAAATACATCATACTATGCCAGGGGAACAATACCCAATCGAAAACAGTCAAAATATAGCAAAAAACTCGAAACTAGCAAAACCCGAGCCCCAGGCCCACTTCTTGAAAAATCACAAAACTCACATTACCGTATTCCTCGTCACGCCACGAGTTCATACATACCAAGAACTCCCAAATCCGAGCTCAAATAACCTATCAAATCCCCATTTGAAATATCAAAAACTCAAGCCCTAACTTTACCCATTTTTTGATGAATTTCAACCCACTTCCATGATAAATCTATTATAAACTTGAATAATTAGGCCAAGGGACTTTCCTCCAATCGATTCCCAGTCAAAACTCTCAAAAATACTCGCCCAAAGCTCTCAAGGTCGCTCCACAATGGTGGAAAATACCCCCTCGCGGATGAAATATAACCTTTAAACTCTTCTGGCCAGTCGACTTTCGCTTATGCGGATGAAATATCGCTTTTGCGACATCCGTTTATGCGGTCAAAGAGGACTTTTTACTTAAGGCACCTACCTCTTCGGTTCAGCGGGACCACCCATTCCGCTTCCACGAGGCCCAGCTCACTTCGCGAGACTGCTTATGCGGTCCTCTTTCCGCTCCTGCAGAATCTGGCACGGGCCAAGACTTCCGCTTATGCGCTCCACAAACCACTTCAGCAAGACCTCACATGCGGTCCCATGATGCGAAACCAAAAGATACCAGCAACCCCAACATGCAACAAACTTCAAAAACTCTCCGTTTAACCACCTGAACTCACCCTGAGGCCCCCGGGACCTCAACCAAAAGCACAGACATGATCCAATACCCTATTCAAACTTATTTCGTTCATAAAAACACATCCAACAACACAAAAATCCTCATATTAATCACTTTCATGCCTAAGTTCTTCAAATTCTTCCGAAACTCACATTCAATCAAAAACCTAACCAAACAACGTCCGAAGGACCTGAAATTTTGCACATATATCCAAAATCACCTAACGAAGCTACTGCAACTCTCAGAATTCCATTCCGACCCTTGGATCAAAATCTCACCCATTAACCGGAATTCGCCAAAATACTAACTTCGCCATTTCAAGCCTAATTCTACATCGGACTTCAAAAATCAATTCGGATCATGCTCCTAAGTCAAAAATCATCCCCCGAAGCTAACCGAAACACCAAAAACCACATCCGAGACCTATAACTCATAAGTCAACGTCCGGTTGACTTTTTTCAACTTAAGCCTTCCTTAATGAAATTAAGTGTCCCATTTCTTATCAAAACCAATCCAAATCAACTCTAACACACCACATACTGCATGAAGAAGAATAAAATGGGGAAAACGGAGTAGTAACATATGAGACGACGGGTTGGATCATCACAGGGCCACTTGGTCAAAAGTCAAAATTCGGATCAAAATCTGATTATCCATTCACCCCCGAGCCTGGATATACAATGAAAGGGTTACAGCCCATTTCACTTGGAATGGCTCGCATTTTAAGCTCTTACCTTATTTAGCCCATGTTGTACCTTACTTTAAAGAAACTTTTCAGCCTATAGCCCACTATTAAAGACATACTTTTAGAGATTTTATTATTTTCTTCTTTCTTCATTCCCTTCTCTCTCACCACCTCTTACTTCTTTCTTTCTAACCCACATAGATCCCTCATCCTCTCTTAACTTATCCCCCGTTATTCCCCCTCCTCTAACCCCACACAGTTCTGCCATTAATGGCTCAAAGAAGGCTCGGGCTCCTACTTCGTCGTCCATGGTGGCAAGCAGAAGAATATTGAAGATTTTCGAAAGAAACATAAAAATGCACACTGATCTGAAAATAAATAGCTCTCAAAATTAATTTGCACCAAAAAATAACCACTACTATTGGAAGATTTTGAAGTTGAAAATTCTGGTAATTATTATTATGACCTTGAAGTCTTGAATCTGAAGTTGGGTTTGGATAAATATCATAACTATGTAGCAGTTTGTATCAATACTGTATACTAGTGTATCATTGTGTATATGGATATACCAACACCTCTTATATACTATTATACATGTTTATATAAGTTACACAATATTGTATAATTGTGTATAAATGTGTATATTTGTGTATAATATTATATAATTATATATTTTTTCAGTTTATAAGGATGTATATACATAAAAGTATTGGATTGCTTCAGCAATTGCACATAAAAGTGTTTGAATTTCTTGCCTTTAGATAATATGTATTATTCAGGATTTTTGAGTTGCATTGTCGCTGATTTTCATTTTTTATCAAATGCTTAATAATCAAAGGAAATCAACAGAATGAAAACAACTGGTTGTATACAGAAGGAGCAAAATAAGCTGTCTTTCAGGAATTAGCCTATTATTTTTTGGTCTATACATTTGTGAAGTTGTATCTAGGCTATTATATTGCAAGTGAGGTGTGTGGGATGTATTTATGTGAAAATTATCCCATATACAATTGATTTTGAAATCCGACCTCAAATTGAGGTCCAAATCCCCAAATTTCGAAATCCCTAAATTCTATCCCAAACACCCTATTTCCCAATGAAAAATCCTAGATTTTGTGATAAAATCTTGTAAAAAGATAAAATAGATTGAAGTAAATCAGTTGGAAATCGTTTACCTATGATTTAGGGAACAACTATACTTTAGAAAATCGCCTCTTGAAGCTTAGAGTTTGAAAACTTGAGAAAGAAATTGAAAATTCCGTCAAAGTTATGTTTTAAATAGTTGCAGGTATTGCATTTGTGATCACAGGTTTACAAATGCGAACTCGCAAAATGCGAACAATGCTTCGCAAATGCGAAGCTTGGCCAGGCATGCTATCTTCGCAAATGTGAAGAATTGTTCGCAAATGCGGCCACTACTCAAGTCGCAATTGCGTCAATGAACTTCGCAAATGCGAAGGTCCCCTTCCCAACCCTTTGATCTGCAAGACACCAAAAAATTTCCTTAAGGCTCAAAAGACTCCGTAGCCTATCAAAAACTCACCCGAGCCCTTGGGGCTCTAAACCAAACATGCACACAGGTCCTAAAACATCATATGAACTTGCTTATGCGATCAAATCGCCAAAATAACACCTATAACTAAGAATTCAACGCCAAAACGCATGAAATTTTCAAGATATTTCGAACTTCGTATTTTCTCAACCAATGGTCGAAATCACATCAAATTACTTCTGTTTTCCACCAAATTTCACAGATAAGGTTTAAATATTATAACAGATTTGTACCGTGCTCTGAAACTAAAATACGGGTCCTATACCAACAATATCAAACATTATTCAATTTCCAAAAACTATTACATTTTTAATTAATAATTTTTTTCAAAAATTTATTTCTCGGGCTAGGGACCTCGGAATTCAATTCTGGGTATACGCCCAAGTCTCATATTTTACTAAGGACCATCTGAGACCATCGGAACACGGATTCAAATTCGTTTACCCAATATATTGACCGAAGTCAACTAAAATCATCTTTTAAACTCAAAAAGTCATCTTTTCTTAAAATTTTCATATAAAAGATTCATGGATACGCGCCCGGACTGCGCATGCAAATCGAGGAGAAATAAATAAAGGTTTTTAAGGCCTCAGAACACAAAAATAAAATTTTAATATAAAAGATGACCCTTTAGGTCATCACATTGTGCCAAAGTCAAGGATTTCAAATTGCTTGATTGGGTTCTTTTGCTCGTTTGTGTCACTTCTTATAATCTGTTTGGCCAACCTTCTTTTTGGCAAAAAGCGCTTTCTTTCGGCCAAAAACACTTTTGACCAAAAATTTAGGTGTTTGGCCAAGCTTTTGGAAGGAAAAAAATATTTTTGAGGAGAAGAAGCAGTTTTGGAGAAGCAGAACAAAGTAGTTTCTCTCAAAAATCACTTTTTTGAGAAAAATACACTTAGAAGTAATTTTTAAAGCTTGGCCAAACATATTTTGCTGCTCAGAAGTATTTTTCAAACTTATTAGCCAAACACAAACCGCTTCTCACCAAAAATACTTTTGAAAACAAACACTTCTCAAAATAAACTGATTTTTACAGCTTAGTCAAACGGCCTATTAATCACCATCACTAGTTCGTCTGATAGGATGAATATTAGATAGGTTAATGCAATTGTACGCGATTGATGTTATCTCAGTTTGTGGTCCACTGTGATTGATCTTATCTCAGTTTGTGGTGCATTGTGATTGATCTTATCTGCTTCAGTTTGAGCGGTGAAGCTTTTCGTTCTGAGAACTCAAATTCAAACACGAGCAAAAATCAATCAAAATTCATAAAGTGACGTTTGTTTCCAACTTCGAAGTAGGTACGAAAGTGATGTATTAGGATGTGCAATATCAACAAAATAGAAATTGGTTCTTTGTTACTTTTCTTTCTTTTATTACTATTTGACTTTTAATTTGTTTCTTACTATTTACTATTTATTATATATCTTATATATATTAATATGATTTTGGTCTTTAAAAAAATTACAATTATATGATTTTCATGTAAAAAGACAAAGTTATATGATTTTAATTAAAAAAAGTTATAGTTATATGAGTTTTGTGTGAGAAAACAAAGTTATATGACTTTAGTAAAAAAAAACTCCATAGTTATATGAGCATTTGTGAAAGCTAAAATTTACTTCTAGAGTTGTGATTATTTCATGACTACTGTTATTTGGAACTTGATTTTAGTTTTCTGATTGATCGTATTAGTTTATTTATTCAATAACCTAGCTCAATTATTTTATTGATTGATCACCAATTGAATACTATCGACAAATCTAGAATTGAACTCGAAAGTGAGAATTCTAAATTGCACATAGGATTGAGTAGAGCAAGTTCTTGAAACTAAGCATCGGGGAACGAATTCAAAGTTAGAATAGACATATGCTAATTGCGTTGCTTGGTTATTACGAGAATTATGAATGCGTTCTTGTTGATTCTAATTCCATAAACAGATTAGCGCTAGATGATCTTAAATAAGTGAATAAGAACTCAATAGATTCTTATGAGCAATATTAACCATGTCAACCAATAAACCAGATAAACTAATTAGTCAATTTAAGTGAAGAATGTAATAGGATAGTTATATAGCTCATAACTCTAGATGATTTTCATCATATTGATAACATAAAAATTTGCTCTTCATTGTTTAGAGTTTATTAGTGCTTTCTTTTTAGTTTAATTAGTTTAACATCACCACTTTTGAGTTTAACTAGTTGTTAGGCACGTACGTTGCGCGTGTATTCCATGTAATTAGTACCAAATAAAAAAGCTATATCATTTTGCACATAGATTATAAAACGCTTTAAGTCATAAATGCATTTATAAGAAAAAATTGCACTTAGAAATCATAACAATATGAATATTTAAGCTAAGAAAAATAAAATGAGAAGATAAAATATAAGAACTGTAAATGCTAGATCAAAAATATATACATATATATTGTACACATGGGAAGTTAAAGAGCTTAACTTTATAAAGTGAAGAATTTAGACACATGTACCTTAATAAATTCTTTGACAATCTCACAGCAAATTTAACATTACGAAATAACTTTTGTAGCTTACTGAGTTCTACATCTGACTTCTAGTCACTTTATTACTTGATGAACACGTATACTTACGTGTACGTTTTGCTGCAATAAGTTTTTCGTGCCGTTGCCCGGAGGAATATTTATTATCTTAGTTAGTGTAATATGGAGTAATATACACTTATTACACTCTTGACTATAAAGAGAGATTGCTCCAAAATTATAACGACCCGACCGGTCGTTTTGCGAAATTTTAGTTCACTCACCAGTTCTCGGGCATGACTAGCTCCGTATAATATATTATGTCTCATCTAAATCGTCAGTTTTCATTTTCAGGATAATCGGAATAGATTTCGAAGAATAATTTTCAGCTTGAAGCTTTAAATTTGGAAGGTTTGACCATGTTTCACTTTTAGTATTCGATCTCAATTTTGGATATTTATGATTTGGTAAACTCAATTAGATAGTTTTGGACTTGGGGGCGCATCCAGTATGTAATTTGGAGGTCCCTGGTAGAATTAGGCTTGATTGGCGAAATTGAAAATTTGGCGCTTCTCGGTCAGCAGTGAAAATTTGATATCGGGGTTGCAATAAATTCTGGAAATTTGAGTGGGTCCATAGTTCCATTTGTGACGTATGTGAAAAATTTCAGGTTATTCGGACGAGGTTTGATAGGTTTCGGACTCGTTTGCGAAACTTGGAAGTTTAGGAGTTCTTAGGCTTAAATATGAAGGCGATTTGGTGTTTTGGTATTGTTTGGAGTGTTCCGAAGGTTTGAATAAGTTTGAATAGTGGCATATGACTTGTTGCTATTTTAGGTTGAGGTCCCGAGAGCCTCGAAATAAATTCGGATGGTTAACCGAAGGATTGAGACTTGGTTTGAGCAGCTGAAGTTACTGCTTCTGCCATTTCCGCACTTGCGGATTTGGGGACCGCAGGTGCGAGGACCACAAAAGTGGTTTTGTAGCGCAGGTGCGCAGAAGGGGTTGCAAGTGCGGTTTGGTCCTCGCATCTACGATGACTGCAGGTGCGGTTAGACAGCCACAGAAGCAGAAATTCCCTTTTAATGAGATTTCGCAAAAGCAGAGAATTTTGCACACAACCCCGAAGATGCATAATGGGGACCGCAGATGCGGAAGTGTTGGGCAGAATGTATGTAAAGGCTCCTTCGCGAATTGGTGGTCATTCTTCGCTATTTTTGGACAAGTTCGGAGCTTAGGGTTGTCGCACCTCCTTTTTTACACACGTACCCCGAAGGATAATGTATAAGGGAGTGTTTCCATTTAAAGTGACATTATTCGAAATGAGATTATTTATTTATTTTAGAGTCGCCACTTGTGATTGGTTTGGATTTTGGTGTCCCAAGTCACCGGTTTATCTTGAATCCCAAATCTAGGAAATTTTGACTTCCCGAATGGAGTCTGCGAACCAGAAATTCTGTGTAAGAAATTCTGTTGACCCGAGGGAAGGTGTTAGGCACCCCCGAATTCCGTGGTTCTAGCACGTTCACTTAAATTATTATAAAATGGCCAAAATCTAATTTTTTATGCATGTTCCAACCTATCGTGCAATTTTATAATTATTTACACCTTTTAGTTAAATTTCAAGAAAATTAACGTCGTTAAAAAAATATATTTTTGGATCACGTCACATGAAATGCACCCGGATCCTCGACATATTCTTATTTGACGTTTTTGGATTTGGATTTGGGTTGCATGAAACGCACACTCGTATTTAAGAAGGTAAATTATTAAAAAGTGCGCCTAAAGTGACTAACGCGTTATTATCTTTGGGGAACGCCGTGAAATTCGCTAAACGGCCCGTCCCTAAATCTAAGTATTTTAATACAAATATCTTTTGAGGGCCCCGCAAATTATGAGTTTTGTTTGGCGAGGCTAATCTCACTTTTATTTAAAGGTTAATCTAAAGCAAACTAAGATTTTCTATCTATTTTGTCTCTAAAAAGGCCCAATTAATTTGTATTTATAAATTCGGGCCTTGAATTCAAGTCCGAATTCAAATAAAAGGGAGGATCCTCTTAATTTTAACCCGCCACCTAACTCGAAACCTAAATTTATATTTACAAATTAGTCCCCGTATTCCTAGTATGATTTTATGACTTTTAGCGTTCTGGGCTTGGAACCGTTGGCCTAGGTCTGATTACTATACATATCAACGGGGTGCACACCATTTGGGTTTCATTTCTGCTCAGATAGCCCAATTGCCCCTTTACTGAAATATTATTGCTTTGGCTCAACATTGAGCCTATAAGATGACTTCTCAGATCTGTAGCTAATCAAACCACTTTGATTAAGGATGCAAATCTAATATTGGTTAAATAAATATTCCATACTTATCATTGATTTCCTAAAATGGATGATTTGAGATTTATTAATCAACAGAATGCATTATGCGTTTAAACAAGCCTAAATCAGCATCTAACTCATGTGAAAAACGATCTGGCACTTCATAGTTATAAATCCTGACTGAAATCTTACAAATGGTGCTTTCAAAAGACAAAATCAATCTACTATAAAAATGCTGAGCTGAGATCAAATACACCACATTAGAACTACTTGGCAACACACTTTATATACCCAAAGTCCAGTTAATTCGAGTGTTCATGAATCATACCAAGCTAATAGTTCAAACAATCATTATCGACAAATCCAAAGTCTATTTAGTTACAAATAAGTATGGTCCAGACAAGTTTTATTAGTAACAGAACTAGTAATGAGTAGAAGGACAAATTCAAGTAAACAAAATTAATGTTCCTTAATCATTCAACTTCGAAGTCATGCAAATTCAATGATGTCTGAATTCCAAAATTGAGAAAATTTACTTGAGTCACAAATGAACAAGGAAAATAGGAGTCAGTAGCAGTTGGCAACTAAACGGCAGTCACAGCCAGCAACAATAGGAGCAACTTTTAACCAAACCACTTCTCAAAAGCCCAGGAATGAACTCAGAAATTGACCCACTCAATAGATGATCAAAAACAGCTTAATTGACCTCAAAATTACTTGATATCAAGCTAGGAAGCTATAGAACACTTTCAGCACTCAAAAACACCCAACAACAACTTGAATAAATCCCAAACACCTTCAGTTGCATTAAACCTTCAATTTCAGAATAGAAACAGAGAGACCTAAGCTAATTTTGATGCTAAATGAGCCAACCGTTTGAATTAAGAGCTGAACTTTAAAAATGATCAAAGGAAGATCAATTGTACAATTTTTTTTGGATTATTGGAGGTTTTTCTGTTGTTTTTGGTTTTTAGATCTAAGAGAGTTTTTTTTTTAAATTTAAACTTCAACTAAGGAAGACTTATGGAAAGTAGGGGGAAAATTTCAGATTCTCAAAACTTGTTAATCAAGGCACTAGGGATGCCTTTTATAGGCAAGAAATGGGGCAGAATGTTCTGGAAGCATTTTCCTATTCCTCCCCCCCCCCCCTTTTATTTTAGAATTTGGCTATTAGACCCTAATTTTATGACTTGTTACCCAAGTTACTGCATTAAAATGCAGAAAACTTACACTAAGGCCCCCTTCTAGAAAGCCCTAAGGTATTCTTTTAGCTATGAAATTCCTATGCTACCCTTGAATGAGTTATGAAATTACTAACGGTAACAAACTGGGCCATTTTCAATGCCCAAAGTACCCTTGAAGTCCCCCTGAAATTACTAACCAATACAATCCTTTTACCTTAGTTAAGGTTTTAACTATAGTTAGTCCTAATGAGCTTAAATTAGCTATAACCAATCAATAAAGCTAAAATTAACTCTACTTAATATGCAATTTTGAACTAAGGGCAGTGAACTATTAACAATTAAAATTCTAGTAAACTATCATTCAACAACCTATGAATAACCATCAAACAATAAAAAATTCAGCAGGTAATGACTAATTTGAAAACTACTATCAGTAAGTATAGAAGAAGAATCCAAAACAAAAATTCAAACAATAAAAATCAGTACTAATTACTACTAAAAGAAAGAAGAAAAGAGCATAATGAAGACGAACAAATTATTGAAGAAATAAATAAAACAACAGAAAATTAAACTAACAATTAACATTTGAACTAATCAAACTTAACACCTAAATCTAAACTAACAGAAACAGAACCACAATTAAACAAGATTAAACTAAAAAAGACAGTGTTTTCTAAAAAAAATGTACTGGTTTTCAAAGAAGTAAACAGGGACTTACCGAATTTAATCTTCATGTGGGTTGAGCTTGAATTGAAACCTCAAATAATATTATATGTTTATTTTTGGTAAAAACAAACATATAACATTATTTGGAATTTATGTCGATACTTGATAGGCCTTTCTTTTAAGAAAAATCCAAAAAGTATTTTCAAAACTCTAGATCTAAAATTCGTGAGGTTTTATTGAGATTTGAATTGTTTTGGTTTGAGATTGGGGAAGAGGAGAGTTGGTAGAGTATAGGGTGTGAGTTTGGTTGAATTTGGGTGAGTTTGTATTTTGGCCGGATTTTAGATGTAAAATTCGAAAAAATCGGTAAGGATTTGAGGGAAATAGATTTGAGGGTTGGAAGGAGGAGGAAAAGGAGAGTACGTGGTAAAATTTTGGGGTAATTTGGGGCATCGCCGGCGGCGTAGGCGATTTCCGGCCGGCGGCAACCGGCGGAGATATGGTGGGGGCACGGCGGAGTAACGGTGGCGATACACCGGCGTTACAAAGAGGGTTGTACGAGGAGGGAGAGATTGGTATTTAGGGTTTAGGAGATTTTCGGACAATCTTATTAAAATCCAAGAACAATTATGGGTCGTTGGATTGGGAAGATGAATGGTCCAGATCCATTGACACCAAAACGACGTCGTTTTGGGCGTCTCTTGACCGGATCGGGGACTGGGTTGGGGTTGATTTGGGCAAAAGGGTTGGGCGTGTATTTGGGCTTAGAATTAGTTCAATGTAACAACCCAAATTCCTTCTCCTTGTTATTTAATTTCTTTTGTTTTCCCTCTCTTATTTATTTATGTATTTTGCCCATTATCTCTTTTTATTTGATTTTTCTGATTTTATTATGCCAAATAAAAATGATCCAAATTAAATCTAAGATGATACAAATTAACTAGTTCTTATTTTAAGAGGGAACTAAATCAAAACTGTAAAAATGTAAAATTTAATAAAAGACTATTTTTTGTTATTTTTCTCTTATTTTAGTAATGCTAATTAACTACTATTTTTGTATCTTTTTTTCATGAATTATGGCAACTAAAAGTGCACAAAAATGCAAAAAAGGCATAAAATTAAGAAATTAATTCCTAAAAATTAAAATAAGAGTGAGAAATTTTGATTCTAAGGAATTTATAGGAGCAATTTAAGCGTGGCAAAAATCATGTGCTCACAAGGGTTGTTATTTCAAGAGGGAATCAAGGATTTTCAGTACGGTAAGTTACTCGGGCTTTGTATCTTGTGTTTATGATAATGTTTTACATTGTTTAATCTTGATATTAGTGGAGATTAGGGAGGAATTTGGGTGATTAGGGCAAGAAATTGGAGAGTTTAAATTGGGAATTTGGGGCCATTCGAGATACGATTTTGATGATTTTGGTATGTATAGACTCGAGAGTGAAAGGACTTTTTAGTTTTGTGATATTTGTTGTATTGTAAGATGTGGGCCAGGGGCCAGGTTTGAGCAAATTCGGGATTTGGGGCCTAATTTGATAATTCCCGTGTGAGTTTCATTCCTTTAGCGTATATAGATATTAATATACTAATTTTTGGTTAGATTTAGAGCATTTGGAGGCGAAATCGAGAGGCAAGGGCATCGAGACTTACAGTTTTGGCTTGGTTTGAGGCAAGTAACGCTTCCAAACTTGGTTATGAGGGTTTGAAACCCTGAACGTTGTGCTATATGATTTGTATTGATGTAACGTAAATGCCAAGTGACAGGCGTGTGAGCATGCACCGTGAGAATTGTGGCCTAGTTCATTCTATGGCACCGCTTAGTGAATCTTCTTGCTGATATCTGTGTTGTGATGATGTGATTAGGTAAAAGAAACAGTAAATCATGCTAATTATCATGTTAGGGCTTCACGCCTTTACTGTTGGGACCTGAGTGGTTATTTCTTGCAGTTATCTCATTAGTTTCATTAATACTCCGTACCCAGTCATGTTCTTGCGTATCATATTATGTCTCATTCTTGATTGTTATCATTTAACACATCATATCATTTTTTCGGGCTAGTATTATGGCATTGTGAGCCCATGTGTGAAAGCGACAAGAGAATGATGATTGAGTGAGGCCGATAGCCTCGTTATGAGTGACAGTTATGGGATCAGGTTGCACGCCACATCAGATTATTGATTATGACTTCGTTGGCTTGTTATAGCGCTGGGGCAGAAAGTAGCCCCTCCGGAGTCTATACACCCTTAGTAAGCTGTAACGACCCGACCGATCATTTTTAGAATTTACGCCCTGCTCCCCTATTAACTTCTTTTTCCAAGTTTATTTCTGTCATTTTGATTTGCCGGGACGTTAGATTACAAGTTTCGAAGAGTTTTCGGACACTTAGTCCCTAAATGAGAGCTTAAGTGTTGGAAAATTGATCGTAATTGGAATAGTGTGAAGACGACCTCAAAATGGAAATATGATGGTTCTATTAGCTCCGTTAGATGATTTTGCGCTTAGGGGCATTTTTGGATTGTGTTTTGGAAGTCCGTAGCTAAATTAGGCTTGAAATGCCAAAAATTGAGTTTTTGAAGTTTCTGGTGCGATAGTGAGATTTTGATCCGAGGGTCAGATTGGAATTCCGAGAGTTGCAGTAGTTCCGTCATGTCCTTCGGGATATGTGTGCAAAATTTTAGGTCATCCGGAGGTCGTTTGGTTGGGGTTTTGATCAAAAGCGTAATTTAGAATATTTTGGAGTTCTTAGGCTTGACTCCGATGCAAAACGGGTGTTTCGATATTCTTTTGAGTGTTCCGAAGATTGGAATAAGTTTAAATAAGGTTTTAGGATGTGTTGATGACTTTGGTTGAGTCCCAGAGGCCTCGGGTGTTTTTCAGATGCTCAACATATCATTTGTAGTTGTAAAAAAATTACAAAATTGTAGGTTCACCTGTTGCAGATATTTACTCTTCGCGTTCGCGAGTGGACCCTAGCGTACGCGAAGACTCAGTGGGAGTTGATGAAATTTTTGCCTTCATGTTCGCATTGAAGGTTCCACGTTCACGAAGGGTTGTGATGTTTGAGCATCACGTTTGCGGGAAGGGGACCGCGTTTGCGTAGAAGAAAGTGGGTCAGCTGGGTTCGAGGTGGAGTTTTTCTTCACGTTAGCAAAGGGTTGGTCCATGGAAGCATCGCGTTCGCAACGGCTGTGCTGCGTTCGCGTAAGAGGACTTTTGGTCAACGTCATTTTTTGCTGCACGAATATGTGGCCTTGACCGCATTTGCGAAGAAGGAATTAAAATACCTGGGCAGCATGTTTTAAAAGGGTTATTTCGCGAAGTTTAGCCTAAGTTCCTCCATTGTTAGGCGATTTTGGATCTTTTTGAAGAGGGTTGAAGAGGGATTCAAGGGAATCACTTGGAGGTAATATCTTTGACTTCATAACTCGTTTTTATGTGATTAAATACCTGATTAGTGATGGAAATTTTGGGACAAATAGGTAATTAGGGCTTGAGTTTAAGAGACCCAAAAAGAGGTATTTGAGGGGACAATTGAACTCCGATTTTTATATTCTTGTTATGCATACACTCATGAGAGTATGAGGATTCTGAAAATATAACTTTTTCCCGATGGCAAGACGTGGGCCTGAGGGGCATTTTGGTCATTGTACTTAATTTCGTGTATATTATGAAATTTAATTGAATAGATTTGGGCAATTTGTAGTCGGATACTCGTGGTAAGAACGTGGTTTCGGGTTGACATTTGAGCCAGTTCGAGGTAAGTGATAATTGAAATGCCTTGTACGTTAGGTGACGAGCGCGTACTTGTGCTAATTGTTGAAAATCTAATTTTTCATTAAAATAGCCTTGAGTTGTGTACTTCCTTTTCTTGCTTACATTGTTTGGAAATTTAGTCTGCTGTTAGCCTAGAGAAGCATATGTACTTGGATAGATTGCTCTATTTTGCTTAACTGTCTTATTTTTATTACGTGGAACATGCTAGGTTAGGATTACCAGCTTTACCTTGATATGAAATTGATTAAATTGAGTTGTTGTTGCTGGTGTGTATTTACTTTGGGACTACGGGACGATATCCCGGGAGCTGCCCTGTATGTTTATTTTGGGACTACGGAATTGCATTCCGGGAGATCCCCCCTGCGCTTTTACATTGGAACTATGGGATTGCAACCGGTAGATTCCAACGCATTACGAGTTGGACTACGATACTATACTCGGGAGATCCAATGAATATGGTATTTACATTTGGGAGCTATAGGGCGGTATCCTGGAGATCCCCGGTTGTTATCTATGAGCTGAGCTATATTTCTTTTATGTGTTTTTACTTGCCTCTGTTATAGTTGTTGTTGTCTTTCATAGCCTGTGTTACTTATTTGCAATGTTTATTTCATACTGTTAAACCTTATATCTTATTTAACCTCAGCAGGGCACCGAGTACCGCTGTGGTGTACTCATGTCCTTGTTGCACATGTTTTTCATGTGCAGATCTAGGTACTTCGACTCAGTCCTACCACCCCTGAGGTGAGGCAACTGCTATAGCGACTTTGAGGTTTATCTTCCGCGTCCGCACTTCGAAGAGTCTTTTCCTATTCTTGTTGTTTAGTATTAGTCCTTTTGTATTTCAGTTCTTGTTAGACATTCTGGAGTTAGAGCTATGTAGTAGTTCTTAGCTTGTGATTCATGGATTTTCGCGTCTTGGATTTATGTGTAGGTTTTGAGAATTAAATATGGCGTATGCTAAGCGGCAAATTTAAACGTTGTTTATTCCCTTATTTTTTTAAAGTTGTTTTATTTCCGTAAATTTTGGTTTTCTTCCACAATTTAGGCTTACCTAGTCATAGAGACTAGGTGCCATCACGATGGTTCATGGAGGGTGAACTGGGGTCGTGACAAGTTGATGTCAGAGCTCTTGATTCATAGGAGTCATGTATCATAAGACGATTTATTAGAGACTCGCTGGTCAGTTCGAAGATGTTTGTACTTACCAATGATGAAACTGTTAGTAAAATTCCACTTCATTTGATTTCCTTGTCGTGCAAGATTTTTGATATCACAATTCAAAACATCAGTCTTTCTATTCTCTCATAGATGGTGAGGACATGTGGTGCCCAAGATGATTAGGCACCCACTCCCCCTACTGCAGCCGTCAAAGGCTGGGGCCGGGTTAGAGGTCGAGGACGTGCGCGAGCTGCCATCGAGGAGCCACTAACAGTTCCAATCGGGGTCTAGGCACCTGACACACCTACTGCTACTACCACGTCAGCATTTCACGAGACTCTGGCTCAATTTATGAGCATGTACACCATATTAGCTCAGGTAGGATGCTTCCCCTTACTGCAGCCACATCCCAGGCCGGGGGAAGAGCACAGACGCCTGCCGCCCACACTCCTGAGCAGCGAATGCATGTTGGTCAGGTCCCAAAGATTATTCCTTTGCCGCCTGCAGTACCAGTTCAGCCTGAGGACAGGGCAGCGACTTTAGAGGATGAGTAGCGAAGACTTGAGAGGTTCAAGAGATATGATCCTCTTGTATTCAGAGGGTTAGCATAAGAGGATGCCTTGGGATTTTTGGAAGAGTGCTACCATACTGTCCGTACTATGGGCATATTAGGATTGAGCAGGGTTTCCATCACTACCTTCCAGCTCTGAGGAGCCGCCTATCAGTGGTGGTACGCTTCTGAGTTAGATAGTTCGGATGAGGCAACTTCCCTGACTTGGGCCTAGTTTTCAGATATGTTCACGAGGGAGTATGTCCCCAAAGTCTTAGGGACGTGTGCGTGGAGTTTGAGCATTTATTCCAGGGTACCAATACTATATCGGAGTATGTTGTCTGTTACACTGACTTGGCTAGACATGCACCGGCTTTGGATTCTGTGATTCGCGAGAAGGTTCGTCGGTTCATTGAGGGGCTTATTCTTGGCATCAGATCTAGCATGGCTCGTGAGTTAGAGATGGATATATATTACTAGCAGGTCGTGAGCATTGCTAGGAGGATTGAGGGTACGCATGCTAGGGACAGAGAGGAGAGAGAGGCCAAGAGGTCTTGAGAGTCAGGCTATAATTCTAGTACCCATGCGCAGGTTGTCAGGGTAAGGGCTATATGGGTCGTCCTGTTCCTCCAACTCTTCCAGCAGCCAGTGGTATTCCAGCTCCACCTAGGCCTCAGGAGCCTTATTATGCACCTCCAGTATCTAGTGCGCCTCCTACACGAGGTGCTTCCAGTGGTCAGTCCAGTAGAACTGGCCCGAGCCAGTCACAGCCGCCACGTCCTCCCAAATCTTGTTTTGAGTATGGTGACACACGCCATATGGTGAGAGATTGCCTCAGAGTTAGGAGGGGTGCACCTCTGCAGACTTCTCAACCACAGCATGCCCCGCAGAGCTCTCAGGCTGTGGTCCCAGCACCAGTTGCTACTCCACCGGCCCAACCAGCCAGAGGTGGAGGTCGGGGAGGTAGAGGTCGCCCTTGAGGGGAGGCCAGGCCAGTTACTATGCTCTTCCAGCCCGTACTGAGGCTGTCACCTCTGATTCTGTCATCACAGGTACTATCTTGGTCTGTCACAGAGATGCATCGTTTCTATTTGATCCAGGTATCACTTATTCTTATGTGTCTTCTTATTTTGCTCTGCATTTAGGTGTACCTCAGGATTCTTTGAGTTCCCCAGTTTATGTTTCTACTTCTGTGGGAGATTCTCTTGTTGTGACCGCATTTATTGGTCTTGTTTAGTTGTTCTTGGTGGTTTGAGACCAGAGCCAATTTATTATTGCTCAGCATGGTTGATTTTGATATTATCGTGGGCATGGACTGGATGTCACCCTATTATGCTATTCTTAATTGTCATGCCAAAATTGTGACACTGGCGATGCCAAGTTTATTGGGTATTGAGTAGAAGGGTGCTTTAGATTATACTCCCAGTAAAGTTTTTTCTTTCCTTAAGGCTCAGCGTATGGTTGAGAAAGGTTGTAATGCGTATTTAACTTATATGAGAGATGTCAGTATGGATACTCTTTGTGTTGATTCAGCCCCCATAGTACAGGATTTCCCTAACGTGTTTCCAGCTGATCTCCCGGGCATGCCACCCGATAGAGACATTGATTTTGGCATTGATCTGTTGTTGGCACTCAGCCCATTTCTATCCCCCTCGTACCGTATGGCTCCTTCTGAGTTGAAGGAGAAATTGCAGGAATTACTTGATAAAGGTTTCATTTGGCCAAGTGTCTCGCCTTGGGGTGCTCCTGTATTATTTGTAAAGAATAAGGACGGTTCTATGTGTATGTGTATTGATTATCTCCAGTTGAATAAGTTGACAGTGAAGAATTTTTATTCTTTGCCTCGTATTGATGACATGTTTGACCAATTACAGGGTGCTTGTGTGTTTTCTAAGATTGACTTGCATCCAGGCTAGCATCAGTTGAAGATGCGGGAACCAGATATCCCGAAGACTACCTTCAGGATTCAATATGGTCATTACGAGTTCCTCGTTATGTCATTTAGGCTGACTAATTCCCTAGCAGCCTTCATGCATCTGATGCACAGTATTTTTCGGCCATATCTTGATTTGTTCATGATCATTTATCAATGAAATTTTGGTATATTCCCGTAGTCGGCGAGATCATGAGTAGCACCTGAGGACAGTGCTCCAGACCTTGAGAGTGAAGAAATTGTATGCTAAGTTCTCAAAATGTGAGTTTTGGTTGGATTCTGTGGTGTTCTTGTGCCATGTAGTCTCGAGAGAGGGTATTCGGGTGGATCCGAAGAAAGTGAAGGTCGTGCAGAGTTGGCCCAGACCATTCTCAGCAAAAAAGATCTGCAGTTTCGTTAGCTTGGTGGGTTATTACCGTCGATTTGTTTAGGGGTTTTCATCTATTGTAGCACCTATGACCAGACTGGGCCAGAAGGGTGCTCCGTTCTAGTGGGCAGAAGAGTGCGAGGAGAGCTTTTAGAAGCTCAAGACAGCTCTAACTATAGACCCATTGTTGATATTGCCTACTAGTTCGGGGACTGATACTGTCTATTGTGATGCCTCGAGAGTTAGACTTGGAGCGGTATTGATGCAGGATGGTAGGGTGATTGCCTACTTGTCCAGGCAGTTGAAGATACATGAGAAGAATTATCCTATCTATGATCTTGAGTTAGCTGCCATTGTTTATGCCTTGAAGATCTAGTGTTATTATTTGTACGGTGTGCCTTGTGAGATATACACTAATCACCAAAGTTTGCAACATCTGCTCAAATGGAAGGACCTTAATATGCATAAGAGGAGATGGCTAGAGCTGCTGAAGGATTATGACATCACTATCTTGTATCACCCGAGCAAGGCCAATGTGGTGGCCGATGCTTTGAGCCATCGAATAGAGAGTTTGGGAAGTTTGGCTTATTTACCAGCAACAGATAGGTCTATGGCGATGGATGTTCAGTCCTTAGCCAACCAGTTTGTGAGATTGAATCTTTTGGAGCCCAGTTAGATTCTAGCTTGTGTGGTCTCTCAGTCTTTCTTGTTTTATCATATACGGGAGCGTCAGTTTGATGACCCTTATTTGCTTGTCCTCAAGGACAAAGTGTTACATGGCGATGATCGAGATGCGACTATTGGCGATGACGGAGTATCGAGGATGCATGGTCGAGTTTGTGTACCCAATGTTGATAGGCTTCGGGAGTTGATTCTAGAGGTGGCCTATAGTTCGCGGTATTCCATTAATCTGGGTGCCGCGAAGATATATCAGAACTTGAGGTAGCACTACTACTGGAGACGAATGAAGTAGGATATAGTTGGGTTGGTATTTCGGTGCCTTAATTATTAGCACGTGAAATACGAGTACTAGAGATCGGGTGGATTGCTTCGGGAGATAGAGATTCCGGAATGGAAGTGGGAGCGGATCACTATGGACTTCATATCTGGGCTCCCACGAACTTTGGAGAAGTTTGATGCCATTTGGGTTATTGTAGATCGGCTGACCAAGTCCGCGCATTTCATCCCTATGTGTACTACCTATTCGTTGGAATGGTTGGTAGAGATTTATATCCGGGATATTGTCCGTTTACATGGTATTCCAGTTTCCATCATTTCAGACAGAGGTAATCAATACACATCGCTCTTCTAAAGAGCCGTATAGCAGGAGTTGGGTACTCGGGTGGAGTTGAGCACATGACTTTACCCTCATACGGAGGAACAATTTGAGCGTACAATTTATATTCTTGAGGATATGATTTGTGCATGTGTGATTGAGTTTGAGGGTTCTAGGGATCAGTTCTTGCCATCGGCAGAGTTTGCTTATAACAACAGCTATCAGTCCTACATTCAGATGGTACTGTACGATGCCTTATATGGTAGGTGATGTAGATCTCTAGTGGGTTGGTTCGAGCTAGGTGAGGCTAGATTATTGGGCACAGACTTAGTTCAGGATACTTTGGAGAGAGTCAAGGTGATTCAGGATAGACTCCGTACAGCCCAGTCTAGACAAAAGAGCTATACAGACCGAAAGGTTTGTGATGTTTTCTATATGGTTGGGGAGCGGGTTCTG
Organism: Nicotiana glauca; assembly: GCA_026770625.1. Lineage (NCBI taxonomy): Eukaryota > Viridiplantae > Streptophyta > Magnoliopsida > Solanales > Solanaceae > Nicotiana > Nicotiana glauca. The sequence goes on along the minus strand of MU679553.1, from coordinate 151,446 downwards.
CTTCGGGTTTCGCCTATGAAAGGCTTTATGAGATTTGGGAAGAAAGGGAAGTTGAGTCCGTGGTTTATTGGCCCTTTTGAGATATTGAGGGGAGTTTGGGAGGTTGCTTATGATCTTGCCTTACCTCCCAGCTTGGCAGAAGTTCATCCAGTATTTTATGTCTCGATGCTCCGGAGGTATTACGGTGATATGTCACACATGTTGGATTTCAACTAAGTCCAGTTAGCCAACGATTTATCTTATGTTGAGGAGCCAATGGCAATATTGGATAGGCAGGTTAGAAAACTAAGGTCAAAGAACATTGCACCAGTGAAGGTTTAGTGGCGGGGTCAGCCGGTCGAGGAGGCGACCTTGGAGATCGAGCAGGATATGCGCAAACGTTACCCTCATCCTTTCACTACTTCAGGTATGTCTTTATGCTCATTCGAGGATGAACAAATGTTTAAATGTGGGAGGATGTAATGACCTGGTAGGTCATTTTTAGAATTTACTCCCCAATCCCCTATTAACTACTTTCTCCAAGTTTATTTCTGCTATTTTTAATTTGCCAGGACGTTCAGTTTTAAGTTTCAGAGAGTTTTGGGAGACATACCCCCTAAATGAGAGCTTAAGTGTTGGAAAGTTGACCGTAGTTTGAACAGTGTGAAGATGGCCTCAGAATGGAAATTTGATCGTTCCGGTAGTTGCGTTAGGTAATTTGGGCCTAGGGTAATTGCATTTTGGACGTCTGCAGCTAAATTAGGCTTGAAATGTTGAAAGTTCAGCTTTTGAAGTTTTTGGTGCGATAGTGAGATTTTGATCTAAGGGTAAGATTGGAATTTCGATTCTGTCATGTCATTCGGGATGTGTGTGCAAAATTTCAGGTCATTCGGAGGTGGTTCAGTTGGGTTTTTTATTAAAAGCATAATTTAGAATATTCTAGAGTTCTTAGGCTTGAATCCGATGTGAAATAGGTGTTTCGATGTTGTTTTAAGCGTTCCAAAGATTGGAAAATGTTTGAATAAGGTTTTAGGATATGTTGATGACTTGGGTTGAGGTCCCGATGGCCTCGGGTGTGTTTCGGATGCTCAACAGATCATTTTAAGTTGTAAACAATTTGCCGAATTGCAGGTTCATCTATTGCAGATATTTACTCTTCGCGTTCGCGAGTGGACCATCGCGTTTCGAAAAGAGTCAGTGGGAGTTGATGGAATTTTTGCCTTCGCGTTCGCACAGGGTTGTGATGTTTGAGCATCGCGTTCGCAGGAAGGGTACCGCAGTCGGGTAGAAGAAAGTGGTCAGCTAGCTTCGAGGTGGAGTTGATCTTTGCGTTCGTGAAAGGTGTAACGCGTTCGCAAAGGGTTGGTCTTTGGAAGAATCGCGTTCGCGAGGGCCATGTCGTGTTCGCGTAAGAGGACTTTTGGTCAACGTCATTTTGTACTTCACGAATTCCAGGCCTTGACCGCATTCACGAAGAAAGAATTAAAATACCTGGGCAGAATGTTTAAAAGGGTTATTTCGCGAATTTCAGCCTAGTTTCCTCCATTGTTAGTCGATTTTGGAGCTTTTTGAAGAGGGTTGAAGTGGGATTCAAGAGGAATAACTTGAAGGTAACATCTTTGTGTGACGACCCGGCCCGTCGTCACGTACGTTACCGCCCCGTTTTCCCCGTTAAATGCTTATTCATGTTTCAATATGTGTACTTGGTGAATTTGAGTCAATTCAGATCGAGTTTGGTAGGAAATGAGACAATTAGTCTCTTTAATGAAGGAATAGTTTGAAAAAGTCAACTGGATGTTGACCTGTGAGTTAGAGGGCTTGGAATTGAATTCCGGTGGTTCGGTTAGCTTCGTTAGGTGATTTTGGATATGTCCGCAAATTTTCAGGTCATTCGGACGTCGTTTGGTCGGGTTTTTGATTGAATGAGAATTTTGAAAGTTTTAGTTTAACTTATGCTTGAATCCGTCGTGATTTGATGATTTTTGTATTGATGGACATGTTTTGATGATTGGAATAAGTTCGTATGATGTTTTGGAGTAGTAGGTATGTTTGGTCGAGGTCTCGGGGGCCTCGGGGTGATTCCGAGTGGTTAAACGGACCATTTTTGGTTATGGAACATAGCAGATTGCAGGCACGTTGATCATCGCGTTCGCGTAGGGAGCAACGCGAACGCGTAGAGGAATATTGGAGCCCTGGAATTTTTGCCTTCGCGTTCGAGAAGCGGAGGCCGCATTCGCGAAGCTTTGGCATTTTAGCCATCGCGTTCGCGGGAAGATGAGTCGCGATCGCGTAGAAGGACCTGGGAGCCCAGAGTATTAAGACATCGCGTTCGCGATGCATGTGACGCGTTCGCATAGAAGAAGGGGTGCTGGACATTGCGTTCGCGTAGGTAGTGTCACGTTCGCGTAGAGCATTTTGGGTTTTCGGAAGTTTGGCCTTCGCGTTCGCTTGAGAGAGGTCGCGAACGCGATGAAGGAAAGTTAGGCCTGGACAGAATGTTTTAAGGACATTTCCCCAGCGACCCAACTCATTTCTTCCTCCATTTTTTAGCATCTTGGGAGCATTTTCACGGGAAGTAAGAAGGTTTCGACTGGGAATTGATTGGAGGTAAGTTTTATGAGTTAAATACATGTTTTTATTGAAGAATCGTCCATGGAATTCATGAAAACATAGCAAAATTCTAGGACATTAGGGCTTGGAGCAAAAACACTAAATTTAGGATTTGATGGGCCATTTGTGGTCCGAATTCGGGAGTTCTTGGTATGTACGGACTCATAGCGAGACAAGGATTCCGAAAATGTGAATTTCAGAATTTTTCGAGATGTGGGCCCGGGGCTCGGGTTTTGCCAATTTTGTGTTTTTGAGTATTTTTCGAGTTCTTTCGATTGGGTTATATCCCATTAGCACATTGTAACGTATTCCTTATGGTTTTGAGCGTATTCGACGCGTGAAGAGGTTAATTCAAGAGGAAAAGGCATAGCAGACTAATCATGCGACCGGTTTAAGGTGATTAATAGATGTAGATGATGACCTGAGGGTTTGAAACCCCGGTATATCACGCTGTGACGCTATGTTGAGGCGAGACACGTACTCTATGGTGAGTGCGGGGCCGATTATGATTGAGGAATGTGACCTATTCCGATCGAATAATGTTGAACTATATCATCGGCTTGAAATTAGCCGGTAAACCTCCTACTTGGATGGTTCTGGATATATTTGGGTCAGTATACAGACTATTTAAATCTCGTAGGGATTGTTATCACTGTTCCCATAACGTATAGCATCTTTCATGATATTAGTCCTGAATTGAATATTGTATCGAAATGGCTAGTAAAATTCTAAGGCTTTAAACACCTAATTATAATTCAGATAATTGAAACTAAAAATGGTAAGTATGATTGTGCATTCATGACTATGCATGGATCAGGCTGCACGCCGCAGCGGGTGTGATATTGATATTGCGCTTGGGCTGTAGGAGCCCCTTCGGAGTCTGAACCCCCCACAGTGAGCGTCGGGTACCCATGGATCGGGCTACGCGCCGTAGTAGTCATGTGCATTGCATTCATGCATTGATATATATATATATATATGCTGTATCTGTCTCTACAGGTTATTACACTGTTAAATGTGTAGGAGTACTGGTTTTAGCTTCACATTGTTGTATATTGGGAATTCCTACTTTCAAGTCATTATACATGTGTATTACCACTGAGTTGGAAGTACTCACTTTACTCCCTGCACCATGTGTGCAGATCCAGGTACTTTGGGAGCTAGCTGAGCTTTCTGCTGACATCAGAGCTTTATTCGGAGTTGTCGAGGTAGCTGCCTGACGTCCGCAAGACCCGACTTCTTCCCTATCCCTTGTTATTTGTTTTTCCGCATATTTCAGACTATATATTATTATAGTCTTATTATACTGTACTGTTAGAGGCTCTAGACTCATGACTCCCAGGTCTTTGGGAGATTTCTCAGTATTATTGGGATAATTGGCTTGTTTATTTTATCAGCTAAAACTCATAGCTTCACTATTGTTAAAGATATTTAAATCAATTGGTTTTGAGCTTCATGCTCGGGTTGAGAGTGCAAATGGTCGGGCTTGCCTAGCAATTGTGTTGGTCGCCATCACGATCGGGTTTGCGGTCGTGACACTTTGACTTCATAACTCATTTTTATGGGATTAAATACCTGATTAGTGGCGGAAAATTTGGGAGAAATGGGTAATTAGGGCTTATGTTTAAGAGACCCAAAAGGGTGTATTAGAGGGGTCAATTGAACTCCGATATTTGTGTTCTTGTTACGCATAGACTCGTGAGAGTATGAGAATTTCAAAAATATAAATTTTACCCAATTCTGAGATGTGGGCCTGAGGGTCATTTTGGTCAGTTTACTTAATAACGCGTATTAGCTTAGAATTTAATTGTAGCATCAGTTACCTGAAATGTTATTTACATTATGAAATTCAATTGAATAGATTTGGGCATTTTGGAGTCTGATACTCATGGCAGAAACGTGGTTTCGGGTTGACATTTGAGCCTGTTCGAGGTAAGTGGCTTGTCTAATCTTGTGTGGGGGATCTTTCCCCTTAGGATTGATATGGTGATAATTGAAATGCCTTTTACATGAGGTGATGAACGCGTACTTGTGCTAATTGTTAAAAATATGATTTTTCATTAAAAATAGCCTTGAGTTGTGTACTTTCTTTTCTTGCTTACACTGTTAGGAATTTTAGCCTGCTGTTAGCCTAGAGAAGCATATCTATTTTGCTAAATTGCCCTACTTCCTTAACTGCATTATTTTTATTACGTGTAACATGCTAGATTAGGATTACCTACTTTACCTTGATATGAAATTGATTAAATTTAGTTCTTGTTGCTGCTGTGTATTTACTTTGGGACTACGGGACGGTATCCCGGGAAATCCCCTATATGTTTATTTTGGTACTACGGAATTGCATTCCGGCAGATCCCCCTGTAGTTTTACATTGGAACTATAGGATTGCACCTAGTATATTCTCGCGCATTACGAGTTGGACTACCATATTGCACCCAGGAGATCCACTGGATACGCGATTTACATTTGGGGGCTACATGACGATATCTTGGGAGTTCCTCGGTTGTTATCTTGGAGTTGAGCTGTATCCCTTTCTGTGTTTTTACTTGCCTCTATAATAGTTGTTGATGTCCTTCGTAGTCTGTGTTACTTATTTACACTGCTTATTTCATACTGTTAAACCTTATATTTTATTTAAACTCAGTTAGGCCCTAACCTCCCTCGTCACTATCCAACCGAGGTTAGGCTTGGCACTTTTTGAGTACCGCTGTGGTGTAATCATACGCTTCCTGCGTATATTTTTCATGTGCAGATCCAGGTACTTCGACTCAGTCCAACCACCCCTAAGGCGAGGCGACTTCTATAGCGACTACGAGGTATATCTGTCGCTTCCGCAGACCGAGGAGTCTCTTTCTATTCTTGCTATTTAATATTAGTCCTTCTGTATTTCAGTTATCGTTAGACATTCTGGAGTTAGAGCTATGTAGTACTTCTTAGCTTGTGATTCATGGGTTTCCAGGTCTTGGATTTATGTGTTGGTTTTGAGAATTAAATATAGTGTATGCCAAGCGGCATATTTGAACGCTGTTTATTCCCTTATTTTTGTTTTAAATTATTTTACTTCCGCAAATTTTGGTTTGCTTTCGCAATTAAGGCTTACCTAGTCGTAGAAACTAGGTGTCATCACGATGATTCACGGAGGGCGAACTGAGGTTGTGACATGAGTGCGGATGATATTATTGAGGGATGGATTTCCCTGGACATGAATTTATCCGAAGTATTGATATATGGAAATGGAGTTCTCCATAGGGATAGATTTCCCTTTTTCCTCGGTATCGAATGACTTCTAGTAACTGTTGAGTATGTTCCAGGATGAATTTCCCTGGCCTTGTGAGCCATATATATTATCGAGTGGTTGTGAGGTTGTTATTATTATTATCTGGAGATGGATCTTCTCCATAGGCTGGTTTGGCCTTCCCCAGTACTGAGTGACTGCTGTAAGAGATATACATATTCCGGAATGGATCTTTCCTAGGCCATATGAGCCATATAAAGTACTGAGGGGATGAGCATTTGAGATTGTGGGCACACAAGGCACTCAGCATGGTGAATTTCATACAGCATGTGCATTGGCATTTAGATGTAGCAGAGTTATACATCTTTACCTTGTTCATACCTACTCTACTCTACTGTTCGAGCTATTTATTTAACTGAAAGCATGCCTACATTTTTGTACGTTATTTCTGTTATATCTGAAGAGGTTAGGTTCGTCACTTCCTATTAGTCCATCGGTTGGAATTGTTACTTACTGAGTTGGTGTACTCACGTTTCTCCCTGCACCTTGTGTGGAGATCCAGGTACTTTCGATACCAGTGGCAGTCACTGATCGAGGTTGCAGGCTTGGGAGATTATTGAGGTATTTGCATGCGCTCGCAGATCTTGACCCTCCCTCTCTATCTTAGCTATGTTTCAGTTGTATTAAGTGAACTTTGTAGTAGACTATACTATTTCTCTAGACGCTCATGTACTCCGTGACACCCTGGTCTTGGGATGGTTGTATTGTAATATGAATCTTCTTTTATGTCTTAAATAATTTATTCAAAATGATAAAAGTTTTTCCGCAAATGATTTGATTGTAGTATTGTGGTTTTAGGTTACGTTGAGTTGAGGCTGGCCTAGTTACATGATAGGCGTTATTACGATCGGGTTGATTTTGGGGGTCGTGACAAAAATTTATTGCAAGATTATATTATTATTTCTTCAAATAAGTAAAAGATAAAAAAAGATCAATATAAATTAAAATAGCAAAAAGAAAACAAAAACTTATGGCCTTATGCATTGTTGCAAATGAAGAACAACGTGCCTAAATTAGAGAAAATGACAGAACACTATCGTCTACAAATTTTAATGACTTTTGTGAACTTCAATTTAGCTATTTATTGAAAATTTGATATGAAATGAATGCATTGGGATTTCTTTTTTCATTTTTCTTATCACATAGAATCGATATTAGCGGTTGGAAACCAAGATGAAAAGAACAAAAAAGAAAGAAAAAGAAAATGTAATTACTTCCTCCGTTCCAAATTATGTAAAACTGTTTGACTGAGTACGAAATTTAAGAAAAAATGAAGATTTTTGAAATTTGTAGCCCTAAGCAAATTAAAAAGGGGTCCAGGGTATTTGTATGATTATAAAAGCTTGTAGAATTGTAAGTTTATACTAAATTGTTTCTAAATTTAGATGAAAGAATTACACGAAAATACACATGACTTCACACCATAACAAAAAATGGCCCATATTTTTAAGTTTTACCTCACCTAGCCCACATTGTACATATTTTGAAAGCACTTGCAAATTCAAAATATGTGTTTTTTCAACCATTGCTTCTAAAAGCTATGGAGTTAATTCTTTATTCTCACAACTATTGCTTTCATTCTCTCTTTTTCTCATATCTTTTACATATGCTTCAAAGGGCCATGTATTTTCTGCTTCTCCTTTAGTGCCTCTTGAGAGTAGAAGTCCACATTGAAGATCATTCAAAGCTTTGCTTTTGAAAATGAGTTTTCTTGAATTTGTTTGTTGTTTGGATTGGGTATTGTTCCAATTGATTGAAATTATCAAAAGGATTTCAAAATATAAATTTGAAGTAATTTGGAGTAGATTTGAGCAAATTTTGAGTTAAATTTCAAAAAAGATGAAAAAGAAGAAGACAAAGTCAATTTTTTATATAATTATGTATAATCTTGTATAATATTGTATATGAGTGTAGAAAAATATTTTATACACTTTTATACACCTTTATACAAACGTCTATAAATGATCTTTTTTCACGATTTTCAGTTGCTATTCTTGTTCAAAATCAGTCCAAATCTCCATTAAATGACTTCAAATTTTACATACAACCCCTTATACTATTTTAATAAGTTTAAATAATACTCACTCCATATTTCTCACAAAATCAAATTCAAAATTTAAAACCACATATTTAAGCTTGATAAAAATATAATTTTCACGACCCAAATGAATTTATATGCAATTATTGGAAGAGGTGTGATGTTTGTTCTGGAAAAAGGTGTCTGTTCAAAAGTTTATGCGTCCTGCCACGGTCCTACCGTGGCTACGCCTGGACCGCGGCCAGACTAGCCTTCTGAATCTACAGCAGTGTTGTGGCGCGGTCCTATCGCGGTTACGCCAGGACCACGGCCAGACTATACTTCTAAATCTTCAGAAGTGATCTGGCATTTAATTAATTATAAATAATTAATTAAATAAATTTTTTTGAAAAATAATTTTATCGATCAAATTCAAATCCAAATCCAAAGCCAAAGCCGAACCGAAGCCAAAGCTGAGCCGAGCGAGCGACGACAACGGTGCGAGGGTTTATTCTCTTCAACTCCTTTTAAGAGCTTTAAGAAGTGATTCTATATATAAGAACATAAATGTAGTTGTCCCTCACCAATGAGGGACATAGTGCAAGTCAAAAGCTCACTTCATTCAAATTTTCATTTCCCACAATTTTCAATTCACACTATTAGACTTTAAAACCCAATTCTTAAAGTCTTTGAAGCCCAATGCCTTTAGAGTCCAATAATCCCCCACATAAATGGGAATGGCTGTAACAAGAATGATTATAGATGAAAGCTATGTGATTTGCAAGTAAGGATTAATTGCATCTAGATAAGTAGGTTTCCCTTTGAACTTTCCGTAGTGAACATATGTTGGGTATACTTGGTCAATTGGTAGATTTGATATCTTTGAACCGTTGAACTTTAGTGTATACCTAGACAACCATATGTCACACAACCAACACTTAGATGTCTTTTGGTTCTCATTGTTGTGTTCGTTTCAGCTATGAACACCGACTGGTTTCATAAGTGCGTATAGAATTGGACATACAGAATTCTCATTGAAGCGACTTCCACTTCACACTTACATGGGTAATTCCTAAACGTGTAATCCTTTAGATTGACATTGTTTGATAACTACCACATCAAACTTAGGTAATCATTAAAGAACGTGTAAATTTCTATCCTTATTACTGAACATTGTCTTCATCACAACAAGGGACCAAAGATTTTACTTTGACAATGTTGAACCGGTCAATCACAACTTTGTTTGAGCTCCTTGAACCTAGATCTCGGAACATCCAAAATTCTAGGTAGAGTTACCACCATGTTGACTTGTCCTCGGCCATAGTCCCATTCCGTTAGATGATTTCTCAACTCCCTCTCTAATTAAGTCGTTTATAAGCGGATCCGCCATATTATCCTTTAATCTTACATAATCAATAGTGATAATTCCACTAGAAAGTAGTTGTCTAACAGTGTTATGTCTTCATCGTATATGACGAGACTTTCCGTTATACATAACGCTCCATGCCCGTCATATTGCAACCTCACTATCGCAATGTATGCAAATAGGAGCCAAAGGTTTAGGCCAGAACGGAATGTCTTCTAAGAAATTTTGAAGCCATTCAACTTCTTCACCGGCTTTATCCAAAGCTATAAACTCTGATTCCATTGTTGAGCGAGCGATGCATGTTTGTTTGGAAGACTTAAAAGATACTGCTCCTCCACCAGCAGTAAAAACATATCCACTTGTGGACTTTATTTCTGTGGAGCCGGTTATCCAATTTGCATCACTATATCCTTCGATAACCGCAGGATATTTATTGTAGTGTAAAGCGTAGTCTTGGGTATATTCCAAATCTCCCAGACCTCGTTTTATTGCCACCCAGTGATGTTAGTTTGGATTACTTGTGAATCGACTAAGTTTACTTATTCCACAAGCTATATCAGGTCGTGTTGTCACAACCCAAACCCACACTAGTCATGATGGCACCTCTCGTGAAGACAAGGCCAGCCAACTAACCCAATTCGTCTCTTTCAAAAATAATTAAACATAAATGAGTAGCAAAAATACGACTTAATGACATTAGTTAACGATATTTACAGCGCAACACCGCCCGTCCGGGGTGTCACAAGTCACGAGCATCTAGAAAGATTTTTGATAAAAGTACAAAGCCTGTAATACATAGAATAAAATTTGGAATCAAAAGGAAGAAATTGGGTGCTGCGAACGCTGGCGGTCACCTGGCTCAGCTACAACGACAGAATCTCTAATCAGCTCAAAACCGGCTACCGGGCGCATAAATACCTGCAACTGCACGCGAGGTGCAGGGAGTAAAGTGAGTACTCCAACTCACTGAGTAATAAAAGTAAATAATAACTAAGCAGGAAGAAATCACGTAAAGCAAGCCATCATGCTATATAGGGGCAGTGTAACCTTTTGAGAAAAGCAGTAAAACCGTGAAATCTTTAGAAATATCTTGGCTCAGTTTAAAACCTCTTTAGAAAATGTCTTTTTCCAACAATCAAGCAAATGAATACGAAACAAGTAGTGCAAGCCAGCACAAAAGTTAGCCCCTCGGGCATAATACTCCGTCAACAAATAGCACCAGGATATCAGTCAACTAGTGCAGGAAGTAGCATGGAAGCCAATGTAATGAGAGTGCTGAAATGTCATGAAAGGTAATTCAAATAGGAACAAATGCATGAGTGCAATGCAATGCATATGAAGGTACACTCTCATACCCACTGCGGCGTGCAGCTCGAGCCATCCATATATTTAACGTCAACGGCGCTCACAGAGGGTGTGTACAGACTCCGGAGGGGCTTCTACAACCCAAGTGCAATATATATCCATCTCGTGGCATCAACCATGCCCTCGGCCTCAATATCAATATAACCATCCAGGCCCTCGGCCTCAAGATCAATTTAATCAACTAGGCTCTCGGCCTCAATGTCAATATAACACTGCTGCGGCGCGCAGCCCGATCCACGCGCAGTCCAAAAATGCACATAAGCCACTTGGGCAATATTAAAATGATATTTCTCAGCTCAAAACGTCAATCAAATATAGTTTAAGTTGTTCAAATCTTATAAAGATGGCTGAATTTGCGAAACTGTATTTAAAACCTTGGACCGAGATCAAATAATATGCAAAAGTGATGCGAAAACAGTTATATCAATCCCTGAAGGATTCAAATAATTGGCACGAAGCCGAAATACGGCAATCAGCGCAAAACATGAAAATATCAAATAATTTTCAGTCAATTATGCGGAAAAATCAACAACCGGGACGGACCAAGTCACAATCCCCCAACGGTGCTCTACCCCACGCCCGCTATCTGGCGTGTAAGTCACCTTAATATAGCACTACGGTGTGCAAATCCAGGGTTTCAAACCCTCAAGATATCATTTACAATCACTACTCGCCTCGAACCGGCAAAATATCTAGATCGCGAAGCTTTTGCCCCTCAAATCGGCCTCCACGCGTGTCGAAGCTATCAAAAATTAGAGTGAATACATCACAATATGCCAACGGGACAATATCCAACCGAAAACAATCGAAAAATAGCAAAAATCTCAAAATTAGCAAAACCTGAGCCCCGGGCCCACTGCTCAAAATATCAGAAAATTAACATCAATGGATTCCTCATCTTCTCACGAGTTCATACATACGAAGAACTCTTAAATCCGAGCTCAAATGACCCATCAAATCCCAATTTAACATCTCAAAATCCCAAGCCCTAGTTCATCAATATTAGGCTTAATTTCCATGAATTTCTAGGTGGATTTCAAAATAAAAACGAGTATTGAGATCAAAATCTTACCTCCAATCGATTTCCCCTTGATTCCCTCTTTAATCTCCACAAAGAAGCTTTCAAAATGATCAACCATGGGGAACATTTGACCCAAAATCGCGGAAATGAGCTTTTAAAACTTTCTACCCAGCTCTATATTTTTCTTCTATGCGATCGCGACCTTATGCACGTGATCGCGAAGAGCAAATTCCCAAGTTCCCAAAAATGCGCTATGTGAATGCGACCAAATTCATGCGAAAGCGATGCCTATATTTCCAGACTTATGCGATCGCAACCACGTTGATGCGATCGCGAAGGGCAAAATCACAGGGCCCCAAAATCCTTATTTGCGAACGCGGAACCTCCTATGCGAACGCAAAGTAGCAGCAACTCACACCCCACGAACGCGGATCACTAAATGCGAACGCGAAGACAAATCTCAGGCCAACCCAATTCCCTTCTATGCGATCGCGTGGGACCTCCCGTGATCGCGACGACTTAAAAACCTGCAACATCTAAAATGCAAAATCTGCAACATTCCAACACCAAAACTATTCCGTTAGACCATCCGAAACTCACCCGATACCCTCGAGACCTCAACCAAAAACACAAACATGATCCAATACCTTATTGAAACTTGCTCCAACCATCAAAACACCTCAAAGAATACTAAAATCATCTATTCTCTTCGGATTCAAGCCTAAGTTCTTTAAAAACTTCTGAAACACGCATTCGATAAAAAACTCGACCAAACGACGTCCGAATGACTTGAAATTTTGCATACATATCCAAAATCACATAACTAAGCTAAAACAACTGTCGGAATTCCATTCCGAGCCCTAGATCAAAATCTCACCCATCAACCAGAATTAGCCAAAATACTAACTTCGCCAATCCAAGCCTAATTCTACACCGGACCTCCAAAATCAATTCCAATCACACTCCTAAGTTACAAATCATATCCCGAAGCTAACCGAATCATTGGAAATCACATACGAGCCCTCAAACTCATAAGTCAACGTTCGGTTGACTTTTCCAAATTAAGCCTTCTTAAAAGAGACTAAGTGTCTCATTTTCTGCCAAAACCAATACAAATCAACTACAACACACCAAATACTGATAGTAAAATATGAAGAAGCATAAAATTGGGGAAACAGAGCGGTAACTCTTGAGACAACGGGTCGGGTCGTCATATCCTCCCTAACTTAAACCACCGTCGTCCTCGAGCGTACCCAGAGTTGTCATAGAAGCCAACCAACAGCTGAAAAACCTTACCAAGCATATACTCGGGGGTGATCCCACGTCACCCTATCTCGCGTAGGTCGGATGACACAACATAACTAAAATTCCACAATCCATCTAATCCATAAACCATAGAACCACATTGCACTTTCCGAAATCATACACAAAATCAGAACCTCACATCTACATTCAGAATAAGACCGAACCAGCTGTAATAACCCGTACCTGCAACCCCAGGTACAATCATATGATATTCTACATACTCCCCAATGCTCGAAACGATAACTTCTATTCACAGCAGTAACCCACAACATCCAAACACCGATAGGAAACCTCTTATTTAGCTAAAGTCCTATTCCAATACTTTCATATACTGCCAACGATAAATGAAACACGCAATAAACCGTAACCATTTCTCAGATCAACCATTCGTGAAGCCACTTCCCTTTTGACTAATACCGCAACAGATTTATGAGCCAAACATCGATATTATCCTTCCCACAAGCTGAAATCAAATTTGTTCGTATTTATTAATGACCACAACGATCACCTCGATACAGGCCTAAGACACAACTTGCATGATACACGCACCAATAAAAATGGTCTGAACACACTCAAATCATGAAAAATGACCCAACGAAAAAGCTATACCTCAAGCTCATTAGTACCATCACAACACAAAGCTGTGACCCCGCCTCACATCATAGAAATAAAACACATGAATCTACCCCGAAAGGTCATATCTCCACGTGGCCTTGCCACAATGCACGATCCTATCCCAACGTTGTTACACATGACCTCAAGTTACTATGCCCCAATCGACAGCCACGCACCATTTGATGTCTGAAACCAAAGCAATTCATCACCCTCACGGTGAAATAAATAACATGACACGCAACCCAATAGGTCATAACCAACACTCTTTTCACCAAGAAACACCCAACTACTCTTCCCGCTCGACCTCTACTATGAATCCCCTAATAGAACCGCACCACATGTGCCCATAACAAACGAATCATAACCTCTCACAACGCCGAAAAGAAACTCATAGCTCTCCTCAGATCACTAAAAATCTCAATAACGATCGAATCAACCTATCCCTCAACAACACATATCAAGGCGAACCAAGCCAACTCAAGCTAAACACGTATCCATATCAGCTTGCCAATGAACTCACTACCAAGAAGGCCTGAAGCATCTCCTTCCACTACTATAACTTCTGTCGGAGCCGTATGATACGGTGCCCCACACCAAATCAATATTCAAATCCACAACCTCGCGAGGCGACATGCCCGGCCACAAAAAGCACATTCACAAAGTTCCTCAACACCAAAACCGAACCAATGGTAAAAACCTCTGCACTAACATCCATCACGAAGGCCCAATTAAGAAAAGCAGTCCTCCCCAGCCATCCGTTGGTCCTTGGAATACAAACCATTCTGCTAGAAAATAATCCGATACACCTCGCCACTCAACCCCTGGCATTTTCGGCATAGCCCGTAGCGCAATAGTTCATAATCACATAACACTAAGACAACCAGTCTGAATTTCAACATCACTTTCAAAATTTAGCATACCAGCAATTAAAGATCCACTGGAGCCTCCAAATCCCAATAGCCGCTAAACGGTGCCGATACACACGATCCACAACCACTACATAGCCTGAACATAAGAACTCCCAGTCTCCAACTCCATATAGCACACGAATCACCATACCTGATCCCGAATTCCGTCGTATGAATATATATCACACATCAAGTACCCAATCATTCCACAACGGATATCCTTAAATTCCCCTGTGCCATCAAACAAACTCAGATATCAACAATCGATCTAACAAGAATATGTCGCAATACTACCAAAGTATCATCAGTCTAATCACATTACCCTTTTTCTGAGACAGATACTGTCGTCAAATCACTTTTAATAAGCAGTATCATTTCCTTGATTACCTGAGGCTACCCGTTGCCTAAGAATTTTATGAAGTTCTTTTCAGGACTGAACTGTAACTCATCTAGCCAAGAACATCCACTAAAGAAAAATCATTACACATCCCATGCTCCGCATGCCCATAGAAAATGTACATCTCCAAATCGCGGTAAAACCCAGTAAGAACTCTCTCGCAACTCCATTTTCACGAGCTAAACTACCAGGACTGAGTCCTTCTATCCAAACTGAGCTAAGCAAGCTATCAGAACTCAAGAGTTTTATTGCACAATACCTGTAAGGGCTTATTACCTTGAACACATACGAAGAATTAATCATATCCTTACTATACAGATTCGGTCCACTGACAAGCTACTTCATTTATCTAGATTTCCTTCTGATTCACTTCCAACTTGATATCTCCTCTTACTGAAGCATCACAATGCCTCTACCCAGACTCACCACACGAGACCCAAGCATAAGACCACACTGTCTCAAACCCATGAGCTACTGACCACTCTCTCAAATATTCCCGGAAACACCACATTCCCAAAATAATCTACCATGAAGAACTACCTGCGAATCTAAGTTCGTTACCTTTATTTTCCTAATATTGATGCATATAATCCCATAATTAACATAAAAATACCACAAGTCTTGACATTTTATAATGAAAACACAATCTCTAACCTCACACACAACCTTAAGACACCTGATTGTCACATGCATAATCTTGAACACATTAGAACCATTCTCGAAAGTCAATCACTCTTACTCAAACTGCAAATTACCTTACCCAACGAACAGAGTCACTCATGCCTTATTGGCACTCCGATAACGCAAAAAAAAAAGAGATCCTCATCCCAATACAAACAAACATTTTCCTGCTCCATGCACCGGCCATTCTTACCAACAACAGCTTAAGACATCATCTGATTTTACACATATATGAGGAACCATATAACCTTTGTCAAAATTTTGCTTCACTCGTGCCATCCTCAGCTCAATTTTCGCAACCAAATCTAATCCGCCAGCATGCCTCGAACCGGAACCAACATAGCAAATGACCGTACAATTAGCTAATCAATAGAAAACTCCTAACTTGGCTCGAAGCCATATATCAAGACACACCCACAACTCATAACACTTTTAATCTAATGATGCCATAATACCATAGTGATATTAAAATCAAATCATTTACAAGTTTGTGAAAACACAGATCATCTAGTACTGTAATCCTCTACACATCTCGTATTTATCTCTACATCAGTTGAGTCCACTCTCTTAAGCGACCCGAATTATCAAATTTCAACACGTACCCTTCAATTACATATGAGATCTTCTAACATACACATGAGGATAAGACCACTTAAGAACACTCCGCAGGAGATATCCCACCTGCTTCGCCTCAATTTAGTATTCCAGCATACCTTCCATCGTCCTACACATTACATAGTCATTTAGTCTTCCTGGGTCTGAACTCATTCCGCCACATGTAATGCACTTCACTCCCCAACTAGGAGACACGAAAATATTCTTCACGCGCCCATATTCGGGCTACACATCAAATCACAATAGGAAACGAACACTTAACAGTTCATCTTTTATCCAGCAGACATCTTCATCACTTCCAAGTCATATGAATGCATCTCGCAGTACTAACATAATCATCACATGAATACCCAACCGCCATTCCGGCTAATAAGGACAATACCGAACATATAAGTTCAAAACACTTGCTCACACAATCAGCACCTCAGTGCTCAAGCCATAAGCAATATCCGACCTCAAGTCCTCCAGACTGGCCCCAACATCAAACTCGCAGAGATCACATCTCGCCCCTTGATCAGGGAATCACAAGCCATCAAAGCACATCTGATACTAAGCGCTAATGTGCGCATACAAACACGTGGAAGGTATTTCAAGAGTTTCTTTTTTTGAGCTGAATCAAGGACGCACGATAAGAATTCAAGAATGTGATGTTTTTCATAAAGGTTCTGCATCCTCTCAAGGATAAATACAGACGTCTCCGTACCGATCCGCGAGACACTACTAAACCTTCTCATGACTCTTGAGACCTAGTAACCTAGGCTCTGATACCAACTTGTCACGACCCAAACCTGCACTAGTCGTGATGGAACCTCTCATGAAGACAAGGCCAGCCAACTAACCCAATTCATATAATTAAACATAAATGAGTAGAAAAAACATGACTTAATGACATTAATTAATGATATTTACAACCTAACACCGCCCGACCGGGGTGTCACAAGTCACGAGCATCTAGAAGGATTTTTGATACAACTACAAAACCTGTATATAGAGAATAAAATCTTAAATCAAAAGGAAGAAATCTGGTGCCGCGAACGATGGCGGTTACCTGGCTCAGCTACGACGATAGAAATCTCTAATCAGCTCAAAACCCGCTACCGGGTGCATAAATACCTGCAACTGCACCTGAGGTGTAGGGAGTACAGTGATTACTCCAACTCAGTGAGTAATAAAAGTAAATAATAAATGAGCAGCAAGAAATCACGTAAAGAAAGCCATCATGCTATATAGGGGCAGTGTAACCTTTTGAGAAAAGCAGTGAAACAGTGAAAGCTTTAGAAATTTCTTGGCTCAGTTTAAAACCTCTTTTGAAAATGTCTTTTTCCAACAGTGAAGAAAATGAATGAAAAACAAGTAGGGCAAGCCAACACAAAAGTCAACCCCTCGGGCACAACATTCCGTCAACAAATAGCACCATGATATCGGGCAACTAGTCCAAGAAATAGCATGGAAGCCAATGGAATGAGATTGCTGAAATGTAATGACAAGTAATACAAATAGGAATAAATGCATGAGCGCAATGCAATGCATATGATGGTACAATCTGGTACCTACTATGTCATGCAGCCCGAGCCATCCATATATTTAACATCGACGGCGCTCACTGGGGGTGTGTACAGAATCCGGAGGGGCTCCTACAACACAAGTGCAATATCAAGCCGTCTCGTGGCATCAACCAGGCCCTCGGCCTCAATATCAATATAACCATCCATGCCCTCGGCCTCAAGATCATTGTAATCAACCAGGATCTCGGCCTCAATATCAATATAACACTGTTGCGGCTCGCATCCCGATCCATGCTCAGTCCAAAAATGCACATAAGCCACGTGGGCAATAATGTAATGATAGTTCTCAGCTCAAAACGACAATAATATATAGTTTAAGTTGTTCAAATCTTATAAAGATGGCTGAGTTTGCGAAACAGTATTTAAAACCTTGGACCAAGATCAAATAATATGCAAAAGTGATGCGAAAACGGTGATACCAAACCCTGAAGGATTCTAACAATTTGCACGAAGCCAAAATAAGGCAATCAGCCCAAAACATGAAAATATCAAATACGTTTCAGTTAATTATGCAAAAAAATCAACAACTGGGACGGACCAAGTCACAATCCCCCAATGCCATGCCCGCTATTCGGCATGTAAGTCACCTCAATATAGCACTACGGTTTGCAAATTCGGGGTTTCAAACCCTCAAGATATCATACACAATCATTACTCACCTCGAACCGGCAAAATCTCTAGCTCATGACGCCTTATCCCCTCAAATCGGTCTCCACGCGCGTCGAATCTATCCAAAATTAGAGCGAATACATCACAATATGCCTACGGGACAATACCCAAGCGAAAACAATAAAAAATAACAAAAATCTCGAAATTAGCAAAACCCAAGCCCCAGGCACACTTCTCGAAAAATTAGGAAATTAACATCAATAGATTCCTCATCTTCTCACGAGTTCATACACATCAAGAACTCTCAAATCCGAGTTCAAATGACACATCAAATCCTAGTTTAACATCTCCAAATCCCAAGTCCTAGTTCATCAATTTTAGGCTTAATTTCCATGAATTTCACAATAAAAATGAGTATTGAGATCAAAATCTTACCTCCAATCGATTTCCCATTGATTCCCTCTTTAATCTCCACCAAGAAGCTCTCAAAATGATCAACCATGGGGGAAAAATGACCCAAAATTGCGGAAATGAGATTTTAAAACATTCTGCCCAGCTCTATATTTTTCTTCTATGCGATAGCGGCCTCATGAACGCGATCGTGAAGAGCAAATTCCCAAGCTCCCAAAAATGTGCTATGCGAACACGACCAATTTCATGTGAATGCGATGCCTATATTTCCAAACGTATGCAATCGTAACCACGCTGATGCGATCGCGAAGGGCAAAATCACAGGGCCCCAAAATCCTAATTTGCGAACACGAAACACCCTATGCGAACGCAAAGCACGGGTAGATCACACCCCACGAACGCGGATCACTAAATGCGAACGTGAAGACAAATCTCAGGCCAACCCAATTCCCTTCTATGCGATTGCATGGGACCTCCTGCGATCATGAAGACTTAAAAACCTGCAACTTCTAAAATGCAAAATCTACAACTTTCCAACACCGAAACTAGTCCGTTAGACCATCCGAAACTCACCAGAGGCCCCCGGGACCTCAACCGAAAACACAAACTTGATCCAATACCTTATTGAAACTTGCTCCAACCATCAAAACACATCAAACAACACTAAAATCATCAATTCTCATCGCATCCAAGCCTAAGTTCTTTAAGAACTTCCGAAACACACATTCGATCAAAAACCAGATCAAACGACGTCCGAATGACCTAAAATTTTGTAAACATTTCAAAAATCACCTAACGAAGCCACAGCAACTCTTGGAATTCCATTCCGACCTCCGTATCAAAATCTCACCCATCAACCGGAATTAGCCAAAATACTAACTTCGCCAATCCAAGCCTAACTCTACACCAGACCTCCAAAATCAATTCCGATCACACTCCTAAGTCACAAATCATATCCCAAAGCTAATCGAATCACCAAAAATCACATCCGAGCCCTCTAACTCATAAGTCAATGTCCGGTTGACTTTTCCAACATAAGCCTTCTTAAAAGACACTAAGTGTCTCATTTTCTACCAAAACAAATCCAAATAAACTACGACACACCAAATACTGATAATGAAGCATGAAGAAGCATAAAATGGGGGAAATGGAGCGATAACTCATGAGATGACAGGTCGGGTCGTCACACGTGTACAGTTCATGATGTACATTAAGATTCCCAACACACGAGCATACTCCAATTGAGATGTACTTTCACCTTTATTCTTTATAAGATGATGATTTAAGTCAATTGGAGTTCTTGCACTTCTAAATTCCAAGTGTTTAAAGTTTTCAAGTACCATTTTCACGTAATGTTATTGAGACAAAGATAGACCCTGAGGAGTCTTCTGGTATTTAATTTCTAGAATTACATCGGCAACTCCTTAGTCTTTCATATCAAACTTACTAGCAAGAATACGCTTAGTAGCTTGAATGTCAGCAATATCTTTGCTCATTATTAGAATATCATCAACATATAAGTAAACAATGACTATATGATTTGGAACGTTCTTAATGTAACCCATTTATCACATTCATTAATCTTAAAGCCATTTCACAACACTGTTTGGTCAAATTTTGCATGCCATTGCTTGGGTGCTTGTTTTAGTCCATAAAGAGACTTAACAAGTCGACACACCTTCTTTTCTTTTCGCGGAACCACAAACCCTTCAGGTTGGTCCATGTAAATTTCTTCCTCTAAATAACCATTTAAGAAGGCTGTTTTTACATCCATTTGATGGATTTGAAGATCATACAAGGCGGCTAATGCTATTAGCATCCGAATGGATGTAATTCTTGTTACCGGCGAGTATGTGTCAAAATAGTCAAGACATTCTCGCTGTCTAAATCCTTTGAAAACAAGTCTTGCCTTGTATTTGTCAATAGTACCATCGTCTTTCCTTTTCTTCTTGAAAATCCATTTAGAACCCAATGTTTTGTTACCTGGAGGATGATCGACCAATTCCCATGTATGGTTGATCAATATGGATTATATTTCACTATTAACAGCTTCTTTCCAATGTTGTGCTTCTGAGGAATACATTACTTCCTTGAAGGTACGAGGCTCAATTTCTAGCAGGAAAGTCAGAAAATCTAGACCGAATGAAGTAGATGTCCGTTGACGTTTACTTCTTCTCGGATTTTCCTCATTAGGCATACCATATGTTATTTCCTCCCGAGGTCGTATTGACTTTTGGTAGGTCACTTCACTTTCCTTTTTATACGGATAAATAATTTCAAAGAATTCAGCATTATCTGATTTTATTATCGTATTAACATGAATCTCAGGATTTTCGGACTTATGAACAGGAAAACGATATGCCTTGCTATTGGTTACATATCCAATAAATACACAATCAACCATTTTTGGACCTATCTTAACCCTTTTAGGTTTAGGAACTTGTACCTTAGCTAAACATCCCCACACTTTGAAGTATTTCAAGCTGGGCTTCCTTCCTTTCCATTTTTCATAGGGAATGGACTGTGTTTTACTATGAGGTACACGGTTGATTATTCGGTTAGCTGTAAGTATAGCTTCCCCCCACAAGTTCTGCGGTAAACCAGAACTTATCAACAACGCGTTCATCATCTCTTTCAATGTTCGATTCTTTTTCTCTGCAATTCCATTATATTGTGGAGAGTAAGGGGCAGTTGTTTGGTGAATAATGCCATTTTCCAAACATACTTCTTCAAAAGGAGATTCATATTCACAGAGCTTTTGAGGTATCCAAGAGCAATGGAAAAATTACAGAATGAAGTGCGACAATAAGCCCAAGGGAAATCAGAGATAACACAGGATGATTTAGGAAATATGCAGTATCTTAAAGCAGTAATCAAAGAAACTCTCAGACTCCATCTGCCGGTTCCACTACTAGTCCCTCGAGAATCAATGGAAGATGTAAAATTGCTAGGATACCACATACCTTCTAAAACTCAAGTCATTATCAATGCTTGGTCAAATGGCAGAGATCCTTCATCGTGGGATAATCCGGAGGAGTATCGACCAGAGAGGTTCTTGAATAATAATATTGAAGTCAAAGGACTAAATTGAGTTGATTCCCTTTGGAGCAGGCAGAAGGGGCTGCCAAGGAATTGGTTTTGCTGTTATTGTAAATGAGCTTGCATTAGCAAGGCTTGTGCACAAGTTCAATTTTGCATTACCAGAAGGGATAAAAGGGAAGGATTTGGATATGACTGAAGGCACTGGCATCACTATTCGTATGAAATCACGTTTGCTAGCAGTGGCCACTCCTTGCTCTAGTTAGGACTGTTTTTCCTCTATCTCTTACTATCACTAATTCTATATATCCAGCAGTACCAGATAAGCCATGGAACATAGTTCCCATCATTGCTATGGCCAATAGTAATTTTATGATCTATATTAAGCGTACTGGTTGGACTCCCTTTTTTAGTGTTTATACATACGCTTTATTTTCTCGTCTATATGATTTCTTGTTCTAACATGCTTCACATATAACATGATATACCGAAAAATACAAGCTATCCTAAAAGTTAGGGACCAAAGATGAATTTTTTCTTGCTATTTGATATTTAACTATCCAACTAAATATACTCCACATTTAGTTAGAATATAACCGATTGCAAATGAAGAGGAAAGTGTATTTTTGGCACTAGTAGAAATCCAGAAAAAAGCGACCAAAGTTGGTCGTTTATTCGCCAAAAAACGACCAAAAAGCGACCAAACACACATGGTCTATATTAAGCTGGTCCCTTAACCTTAGGGACCAAAATTAGTCGTTAATTGGCGACCAACTTTGGTCGCTCAGTTAAAAGGTCCAAATTTTCCGGTAAACAAAATAGCGACCAACTTTGGTCACTAGAATATTTAAATATTATAATTTTTGCGACCAAAATTGGTCTCCAACTGTAAATCACGTTTTATTTTTATTTATTGTTAATCATAAAAAGCGACCAACTTTAGTCGATATATCAATAATTTTCATATTTTTTATTTAATTGGTGACCAAAATTGGTCGCCAATGGCAATAATTATTTTTTTTTTAACTTTAAGCGACTAACGTTGGTCGCCAAGTTACCAGAAATTAATTTTTTTAAAATAGAATGGAGACCAAGACTGGTCGATATTTCCCACAAAATTATTTTTTTAAGTGAAAAGCGACCAACTGGAGACCAAAGTTGGTCGCTTTTTTGGTATATTTTTGGCAGAAACTGCCTGTTTTGGCTGCTACACCACCTGCCAGCTTATACCAAATATCCTAAATAGGCATTTTATGCCAACAACAACAACACTAAAAAGCAACAAAATATAAAGATCAATAAAAATAAAACATTAAGCTAACAAAATTAAGTTTTAACATTTATTACAAGCTCATTCAAAAACTAGTTCTATTGCCTAGTTCAAAGTATATAAAGTAGTTCTTTTAGTATCCTCATTCGAAAGTTGGGTTGCCTCGGCCGACTCGTTTGGTGGCTGACTGTGACGACCCGGCCCATCGTCATGTGAGTTATCACCTAATTTCCCACCATTTTCTGCTTCATTATGTTTTATTATAAGAGTCTTAAGTGAATGAGTCGATTTGGATTGGTTTTGGATTGAAATGAGACACAGTCTCTTTAAGGAAGGCTTGTTTTGAAAAAGTCAACCAGATATTGACTATTGAATTAGAGGCTTCGGATGTGATTTCCGATGACTCGATTAGATTCGGGGAATGATTTGTGACTTAGGAGTGTAATCGAAATTGATTTTGGAGGTCCGGTGTAGAATTAGGCTTGAATTAGCGAAGTTAGTATTTTGGCGAATTCTGGTTGGTTGGTGAGATTTTGATCCAAGGGTCGGAATGAAATTCCGAGAGTTGATGTAGCTTCATTAGGTGATTTTGGATGTGTGTGTAAAATTTCATATCATTTAGAGGTTTTTTGGCTGGATTTTTGATCGAATGCGAGTTTCGAAATATTTGGATGAACTTAGGCTTCAATTTGATGTAATTTGATGGTTCAGGTGTTATTTGTGGTATTTTGATGATTCGAGAAGGTTTGAATAAGGTGTTGGATCATGTTTGAGTTTTTGGTTGCGGGATGATTTCAGATAGCTATCGAGGAGTTTTAAACCTTGGTGAATTGCAGGTTTTTACTGGTATCTGGTGTTTTCGCATCTGCGGAATATGAGCCGCAGATGCGAGTGGTTGGTCGCAGGTGTGTGTTTTTGATGTAAGGGTTGTTTCCGCAGGTGCGGGCTTGGGGGCCACATCTGCAGTGCCGTAGATGCGGTAGTTGTGTTGTAGAAGCGAAAGGGTGTGGATTTGGCATTTCCGCAGAAACGCACAATAATTCGTAGAGGCGGGATCCGCATATGCGGTAGAGGACCTCAGAAACGGTCTTGGTCTTCAAATGAGGATCTGTAGAAGTGGAAATTAACAACACAAGCGGTAGCCGCAAATGCGGTAATGGGACCGCAGATGTGAAAATCCCTGTTATCATAAGGGTTTTATAGCTCATTTTGTTCCGCGGGCTTTAGTCCATTTCTACCATTATTAAGCAACCTTGAGAGCTCTTGGATGGAATTTGAAGGGGATATCGACTAGGTGTAAATGGAGGTGAGTTCCTTGACCTAAATACATGAATTAATGGTAGAAATTACATGGAAATTTGTGAAAATTCAACAAAAGAGGGTAAAGCTAGGGCTTGGGAATTTGGTATTTCAAACTGGAATTTGAGGGATCCAATGGACTCCAATTTTGCTAAATTTGATATGTATAGACTCATGGTGAGATAAGGAATCCGGTGATGTTAATTTTTTGATTTGTTGAGAAGCGGGCCCGGGTCTCGGGTTTTGCCAATATCGTGAATTTTGATATTTTTCGAGTCTTTTCAATTGGGTTGTGTTGCCTTAGCCTATTGTAACTCATTACTTGTGATTTTGAGCATATTCAATGCTCGAGGAGGTTGATTTGCGAGGCAAGGGCACATCGACTAGGGCTTTGGCCGGCTTGAGGTGAGTAATGGTTATAAATGATGTTCTGAGGGTTTGAAACCCCAAGTTTGCACAACATAGTGCTATGTTGAGGTAAGACACACGTTGTACGATGAGCGTGGGGTCTATTGCTACTAGGGATTTGGACTTGGTCCATCCCGTTTGATGACTCTACTGTATTTCTTACTAGAATTTAATTGATATCATTATAGTCTGGGCTAGTTGCCATGTTTAGGGCCTTGTGCCGACCTGTAGAACGCTTAGGGGCAGCTGTATTGATTGACCTCACTTTACTTGTTAAAACCATACCCTCAGTCATTTTCGTAATTGTTAATATAATATAAATCGGCTTTAGAAATTGATGAAGAAAAATGAGAATAATTTGAGGGTTGGAATCTCTATCTTAGTATGCCCCAAGA
This sequence comes from Nicotiana glauca, assembly GCA_026770625.1. Classification (NCBI taxonomy): domain Eukaryota; kingdom Viridiplantae; phylum Streptophyta; class Magnoliopsida; order Solanales; family Solanaceae; genus Nicotiana; species Nicotiana glauca. The sequence goes on along the minus strand of MU679553.1, from coordinate 126,276 downwards.
GGCTAAGTTTATATTGACTAAGAGGGGTTGAGAAACCCATTGTGAGGGTATTTGATACATTATGGATCGGGATGCACGTCGTAGCAGTATATATTTATACGGATCGGGCTGCACGTCGTAGAAGTATATTATTGGATCGGGTTGCACGCTGTAGTAGTATAGTTATACAGACGGGACTGCACGCCGCAGTAGTATAGCGCTTGGGATGTAGGAGCCCTTTCGGAGTCTGCACACCCCCAGTGAGCGCAATCAACTATTGTTATTGGATCAGGCTGCACGCCGCATCAGTATATATATAAATTGATCAAGCTGCACGCCGCATCAGTATATATATAAATTGATTTTGGTTATTGTGAAAAATAAATGTGTTGAGTACTGGCTTAAAAGATTTTTACCTGACTTCTTCATTCAGTTGCTGTTTAAATGTTCTTACCTCTTTGATATAGAACTGCTTAGTGCTTTTTACGAGATTTCTTTCCGTTAGTCATTATTTATTGCTATTACTCACTGAGTCAGAGTACTCACTTTACTCCCTGCACCATGTATGCAGATACAGGTATTCCATAGGCATAGATCGAGCTATTGCTGCTAATTAGATCTTACCGGAGTCATCGAGGTAGCTGCATGGCGTTCGCAGACCCGATTTCTCCCCCTATCCTCTTTACTTTCAAAATTTTAGACTATATTGTGCTTAGGCTGTTCCTCATACTTATATTAGAGGCTCTTGACTCGTGACACCAGATCGGTGGGATTTGTAGTGATATTTCTTGATTTTCGCACATTGTATCTACTATTTCAGACTTATATTTCTGTTAAATTTGTATTTAAACCCTGTTAATTTATAAAGAACTCCATAGTAAGGGATTCAGAGTGTTGAATTGGTTGGGCTTGCCTAACACTATGTTGGGTGTCATCACGACCAGGTTGGGATCGTGACAAGTTGGTATCAGAGCCTAGGTTACCAGGTCACGCGAGTCATGAGCTGGTTTAGTATAGTCTTGCAGAACGGTATGAAGATGTCTATACTTATCATTAGGAGGCTACAGAACCTGTTTGGAAAACTTCGCATTCTTGAAATTCTGTCGTGCGAACTTGTTGATACGAGTACTAAACTTGTCTTTGTTCTATTCTCTCACAGATGGTGAGGACACGAGCTACCAGACGTGACTGACGACCACCAGTACCACCTCTGAGGCTAGCAGAGGCCGTGGACGCAATTGTGGTCGTGGTCGTGGTAGAGGCAGAGCAGCAGGGGCAACACCTGTGGATCCTATAGTTGCCCCAGCTCAGGTCCAGGCTCCAGTAGCATCAGTTCATGCACCAGCTGTGCCCATTGTGATTCCGGTTCTCCAGGAAATATTGGGCCAGATATTGACAGTTTGCACGGGCCTGGATCAGGTGGTTTCAGCCACCACATCACTAGCAGCTACTTCACAGGCCGGGGGCGGCAATCAGACACCCGCTGCTCGCACACCTGAGCAGGTAGTGCAGGGATTACAGACCCTAGAGGCACCTCCCGTTCAGCTAGTGGTACCAGTTCAGGAGTACAGGGTCCTAGGTATGCCCGAGGACGAGCAAAGTCGCCTCGAGATGTTTGGGAGACTCCAGCCTCAAACATTTAGTGGAGCTGAGAACTGCGCAGACAGTTTGAGGGGCTACGACAGGGAGAAATGATAGTGACTTAGTATGAGATGAGATTTTTTGAGTTGTCTCGACATGCAGTTTGATTTGTTCTGACGGATAATGAGCGTATTCTGAGGGTTGATGGTTTCAACTACCCCCTTCGTATTCTTATGACTAGAGAGAGAGTGTTGGGCGCTTCATTTGAGGAGGTGGTGGATATAGCTCTAGATATTGAGTCGGTTTGCCGCCAGGATCGAGATGAGAGGGAGGCCAAGACGCCTCATGGTTCTGATAGTCACAGTGGCACTCCTTCGAGGGGCCAGTTCTAGCAGTGTCGGGGTCATTCTTTCAGGCCCGCTCAGACAGCTCGACCTAAGTATCGAGGAGGATCTTCAGGTCGTGGTTATCAGGGTTCTCAGTAGAGTCAGCCATCTCTCAACACTCTACCAGCACAGAGTTTATATCGTGCTCTGTCTGCTCAGGGTTCTTCTAGGCCGAGTGCATCTGCTATCCACTCTGGCACGATGGGATCCCTTCAGGCCTAGTTCCCAGCACCAAAGAGTTGCTTTGAGTGTGGAGAGTTTGGGCATATGCGGAGGGAGTGTCCTCGTCGTGCTCCTATCTTATCTCATAAGAGGGGTCAACCCTCATCTTCTGGTCCAGTATCATTAGTACCCGCCCCACCAGCTAGGGGTGAGGGCCAAGCAGCCAGGGGCCGCCCAAGAGGTGCAGGGGGATGGGGCGGTGGTCAGGCCTGCTTTTATGCTCTCCAGGGCAGAACATATGCTATTACTTCTGATGTTGTTATCACATGTATTATTTCAGACTGCCATAGGGATTCCTCAGTCTTATTTGATCCCAGTTCCACCTATTCCTATGTGTCTTCATATTTTTTTCATCATTTGGGTACCACCCGAGGGTGTCTTGCTTTACCTATTCATGTATCTACCCCGGTGGGCGATACTATTGTTGTAGACCATATGTATCGATCGTGTTTGGTGACTATTGTGGGTCTGTAGACACCGGTTGATCTATTGTTATTGAGCATGGTGGATTTTGATGTTATTCTAGGCATGGACTGGTTATCTCCGTTTCATGCTAATCTGGATTGTCATGCTAAGACAATCACTTTGGCTATACCGATTGTTTCGAGGATCGAGTGGCGTGGCGTGACATACTATGTTCCCAGTTGGGTAATTTCATTCTTAAAGGCCCAGCGTATGGTTAGGAAGGGTTTTCATTCATATTTGGCATTCGTGAGGGATGTTGGAGATGAGACTCCTAGCATTGATTCGGTCCTAGTTGTGAGGGAGTTTCCTGATGTGTTTCCTGAAGACCTGCCGGGCACGCCACTGGACAGGGACATTGATTTTTGTATTGACTTGGTATCGGGCACTCAGCTCATTTCATTTCCTTCGTATCGTATGGCACTAGCGGAATTGAAAGAATTGAAGGATCAACTTCAGGAACTCCTAGATAAGGAGTTCATTCGGCCTAGTGTGTCACCGTGGGATGCACCGGTTCTATTCGTGAAGAAGAATGATGGCACCATGAAAATGTGCATTGAGTACAGGCAATTGAATAGAGTAATAGTGAAGAACAAGTAACCCTTGCCTCATATTGATGATTTATTTGACCAGCTTCAGGGGGCAAGGGTATTCTCTAAGATTGATCTCCATTCAGGCTATCACTAGTTGAAGATCAGGGATTCGGATATTATGAAGAATGCTTTCAGGACTAGATATGGGCACTATGAGTTTCTTGCTATGTCTTTTGGGCTGACTAATGCCCCAGTAGCATTCATGTATTTGATGAACAGTGTATTTCGGTCGTATCTGGATTCATTTGTTATTATTTTTATTGATGATATCCTAGTGTACCCGAGTAGCCAGGAGGAGCACGCACAACATTTGCGAGTTGTATTATAGAGATTGAGGGAGGAGAAGCTTTATGCAAAGTTCTTCAAGTGCGAGTTTTTGCTCAACTCAATAGCTTTCTTAGGGCACGTGGTGTCCAGTAAGGGTATTCAGGTCGACCCGAGGAAGATAAAAGCGGTGCAAAGTTGGCCTAGACCGACCTCAGCCACAGAGATTCGTAGTTTCCTTAGGTTGGCAGGTTATTATCGCCGATTTGTTCAGGGATTTTCCTCTATTGCATCGCCCTTGACCAAGTCGACTTAGAAGGTGCTCCATTTGATACGAGGAGAGCTTTTAGAAGCTCAAGACAGCTTTCACCACGGCTCCATTATTGGTTTTGCCCTCAGCCGTAGGTTTTTATACTGTATATTGTGATACTTCGAGAGTTGAGATCGGATGTGTATTGATGCATGAGGGTATAGTTATTACTTACGCTTCTCTTCAGTTGAAGCCCCACGAGAAGAACTACCATGTATATGATTTGGAGTTGGCTGCTATAGTTCATGCTCTGAAGATATGGAGGCAATACTTATATGGTTTATCTTGCGAGGTATTCACCGATCATCGCAGTCTTAAACATCTATTCAAGTAAAAGTATCTTAATTTGAGGCAGCGGAGGCGGCTAAAGTTACTCAAGGATTATGATATTACTATTTTGTATCATCCAAAGAGGGCCAATGTAGTGGTCGATGCTTTGAGCCGAAAGGCGGTTAGTATGGCGAGTTTGGCTTAAATTCCAGTTGGGGAGAGGACCTTTGCAGTTGATGTCCAGGATTTGGCCGATCGAATGGTGAGATTAGATATTTCGGAGCCTAGTCGCGTGTTGGCTTGTGTGGTTTCTCGGTCTTCCTTATATGATCGCATCGGAGAGCGCCAGCATGATGATCCATAATTGCTTGTCCTTAAGGACAGGGTTAAGCATGATGATGCCAGGGAGGTGACCATTGATGATGATGACGTGTTAAGGATGTAGGGCCGGATTTGTGTGCCTAATATGGATGGGCTTTGGGAGTTGATATTAGAGGAGGCCCACAGCTCGCGGTATTCCATTCATTCGGGTGCCACGAAAAAGTATTAGGATCTGAGGTAGCACTAATGGTGGAGGAGGATGAAGAAGGATATAGTAGGTTTTGTAGCTCGGTGTCTCAACTATTACCAGGTAAAATAGGAGCATCAGAGGTCGGGCGGTGTACTTCAGCGGACGATTATTCCGAAGTGGAAGTGGGAGAGGATTAGTATGGATTTTGTGAGTGGTCTCCCTCGGACATTGAAAAAGTTCGATTCGATTTGGGTGATTATGGACAGGTTGACAAAGTCCGCGCACTTCATTTTGGTATGTACTAATTATTATTCGGAGCGGCTGGAAGGGATCTTTATCCGGGAGATTGTTCGATTGCATGGGGTTCCAGTGTCTATTATCTGGGATAGGGGTACTCAGTTCACTTCTCAGTTCTAGAGGACATTTCAGCGATAGTTGGGTACACAGGTAGAGTTGAGCACGACATTTCATCCTCAAACGGACGGGAAGTTCGAGCGTACCATTCATATATTGGAGGACATGTTGCGTGCCTGTGTTAGTTATTTTGGTGGTTCGTGGGATGAGTTTTTGCCGCTTACAGAGTTTTCCTACAACAACAGTTATCAATCGAGCATTCAAGTGGCTCCGTATGAAGCGTTGTATAGAAGGCGGTGTAGATCTCCGATTGGATGGTTCGAGCCTAGCGAGGCTTGATTATTGGGGACAAAGATGGTTCAGGATGCCTTAGAGAAGGTGAAGCTGATTCAGGAGAGGCTTCTTACAGCTCAGTCTCGTCATAAGATTTATGCGGACCAGAAGGTTCAGGATGTGTCATAGATGGTGGGTGAGAAGGTCTTACTAAAGGTTTCGCCCATGAAGGGTGTCATGCAGTTTGGAAAGAAAGAGAAGCTGAGTCCGCGGTTTATTGGGCCTTTTGAGGTACTTAGGAGGTTTGGGGAGGTGGCTTATAAGCTTACCTTGCCACGCATCTTGTCGGGCGTGCACCCGGTGTTTCATGTATCTATGCTCCGAAATGTTTCTTGAACTGAAGGATATATCTTGGGTCGTCAGGTTCGAAAGTTCAGATCGAAGGATATAGCTTTGGTAAAGGTGCAGTGGAGAGGTCGGCCCGTGGAGAAGGCTACTTGGGAGAGCGAGCGAGAGATGAGGAGCAGATATCATCACCTGTTTATGACTCCAGGTATGTTTCTTGACCCGCTCGAGGACGGGCATTTGTTTTAGTTGGGGATGATGTGATGACCCGGCCCGTCGTCACATGAGTTACCACCCCGTTTCCCGCTATATTCTTCTTCATTATGTTTTATTATTAGAGTCTTGAGTGAATGAGTCGATTTGGATTGGTTTTTGATGGAAATGAGACACTTAGTCTCTTTAAGGAAGGCTTGTTTTGGAAAAGTCAACCGGATGTTGACTATTGAGTTAGAGGGTTCGGATGTGATTTTCGGTGATTCAGTTAGCTTCGGGGGATGATTTGTGACATAGAAGTGTGACCGAAATTTATTTTGGACGTTCGGTGTAGAATTAGGCTTGAATTGGCGAAGTTAGTATTTTGGTGAATTCGGGTTGGTAGGTGAGATTTTGATCTGAGGGTTGGTTACTAGGTTTTGAGTTCAAAACTTTTACGGGGTCTCACATCCTGGGGCCTCAAGGTGATTTCGGATGGCGATCGGATAGTTTTGGACTTTTGATATTGAAGAATTGCTGTTGTTGCTGGTATTTCCGCACCTGTGGAAAAGTGGTCGCATGTGCGTTATCGCATATGCGGTGTATTTACCGCAGAAGCGGAAAAGGGCAAGGTCAGGTTTCGCCAAAGATGTGGAGTTGTGACCGCATCTGCAGAGTCACAGATGCGACTTCTGGATTGCAGCTGCGGCCTGAGGGATTAAGTTATTTTCCATAGAAGCGGAAGGAGGAACCGCAGAAGCGGTAGTCATAGAAGTGACATTTTGACCGCAGAAGCGGTAATGCCTGGGCAGAATATTTAATTGGTCTTCCTCGGGAATTTTTGAAAGATTTCTCATTTTTAACTCGAACTTGGAGCATTGTGGGCGATTTTGAAGAAGGATTTCGAGGGGTTTCAACAAGATTCGACGCACGTGGAGGCCCATTTGAAGAGCAAAGGCATCGCGAGCTAGAGATTTTACTGGTTCGAGGTAAGTAATGATTGTAAATACTATCATGAGGGTTTGAAACCCCGGATTACTTTAAGGTTACTTGCACGGTGGATGACGAGCGTGGAGTAGAGCACCGCTGGGGATTGTGACCTAGTCCATCCCGAAAGAGTACTTTAATGCGCATTTGATTGTTAACTGTTTGATATTATTGTATTTTGGGTTGTATGCCATGTTTGTGTCCTTCTGCCAACATGTTGAGACCCTTAGGGGCCTTTTTACTATTTTTCCTCACTATATGTGTTGATAGTATATCCTCAGTCACATTTTTACCGGCTTATTGTTTAAAAGTCTGGCTTTATCACCATATTTCTAAAAAAATGTAAAAGACCTTTTGGGTAGACTTCTCTGTTTTACTAATGGTCCGAGTGATTGTGAGTTGATGAGTGAGACAGACCGAGGGTCTAATTGTTAGGTTGATGACTGAGATAGACCGAGAGCCTGATAGTGAGGCTAATGATTGAGAGAGGTCGAGGGCCTGGCTGTGACGATTATATATATATGGATCGGGTTGCATGTCGCAGTAGTATATTTATATGGATCGGGTTGTACGCCGTAGCAATATTGCTCTTGGGTTGTAGGAGCCCCTGTGGAGTCTGCACCGCCACAGTGAGCGCGGGTACCCATATGAATTGGGCTGCACGCCGCAGCGATATATGAATGGGGCTACAAACCGCAGTGTTTATTATATATATGGATCGGGATGCATGCCGCATCGGTAACTATATAGTACCTATTAAGCGTGAGTGCTGAGTGTGAGCACTGATTGGTAAGAGTTGAGTCACGAGTGGCAGAGAGGCTAGCCCGAGGGACGATAACTGTATACATGGAAATGAGTGATGTTAGCCTGAGAGGCCTGCTTGTGAACTTGTTGATTTCACTCCCCTTTTTAGTTAGTTTCTATCGAATATGTTGATTTATCAATTGTTTTCACTCTTCTTTATACTAAGCCTCTATCGGAAAGTTGAACAAATGTTTTCAAAACAACCTTTATATTAACTGGGGTTATGAGATGTTTAGAAACTAATTACTGATATGCATTTGGTTATTTCCACCAAGATCTTCCGTTTAAGAAGTGTTTATGAATACTGTTTTGCCCGAGAGGCTATCTTACAAACTATACTTTGCCCGAGAGGTCGATTATGGCTTTAATTGCTATTATTAGTTTAAATGGTATTGAACCCCTATTGAAACTGCTGGAAGGTATCTCAAAATGATTTTTACTCAAAGTTAGGTTTTAGAAGGAGAGGTTGACTCGTATTATGATTCGGAAGCCTATTGTGTTTATTTGGCCTAACGTGAATATGGATTCATTATTTCCTACTGCTCAATGTTTATTTACTCTTATTACTTACTGGGTTGGAGTACTCACATTACTCCCTGCACCCGGTTGCGAGTGCGGATTGTCTCAGGCGCAGAGTCTTCAGAGTTAGCTGGTGGTTGCATGACGTCCGTAGCTCCACTCTCTTTCGGACATTGCTATTACTATATTTAGCACATTATTTTAGACTTGTCGTTGCATTCAAACCAGGATAGATGCTCATGACTAGTGACACCCCGATGTCGGGCTTGTATTATTTTGTTCCGCATTGTTATTTTTAGAAGTTATTATGAAATGTTGTTTAATTAAAGGCTTAAAAATGATTTTAAATGCTTAAAGGTTAATATGAGTGTTGTGTCGGCTGTCCTTTTCTTCACGAGAGGCGCCATCACGACCGGGCCGGTTTGGGGTCGTGACAAGTTGTTATTAGAGCCTAGGTTACTAGGTCTCACGAGTCATGAACAGGTTTAGTAGAGTCACGTGGATCAGTAAGGAGACGTTTGTATTTTTCATCTAGAGGCTTCCGAACCTTTTGGAAAACTTCACATTCTTGAATTGTTATCGTGCATCTTTGATTCAGCCTTAAAAGAAACTTTTAAAATTCCTTCCACGCGTTTGAATGGGCGCATGAATGCTCAGTATCAGATGTGCCTTGATGGATTGTGATTCCCCGATCAAGGGGAAAGATGTAATCTCCGTGAGTATATGTTGGGCCACTCTGGAGGACTTGACGTCGATCTTTGCCTATGGCTTGAGCACCGAGGTGCTGATTGTGTGAGTAAGTGTTTTGAACCTATGTGTTTGGTATGGTCCCTATTAATAGGAATGATGGCTGGATAACTACGTGGTGAGCGTGGTAGCACTGCGACATGTATCTATATGGCTTGGAAGTAATGAGGAAGGTCTGTTGGATGATAAGTGAACTATTAAGTGTATGATTCCATTGTGATTCAATGTGTAGTAGAGTTGTGGAGGCGTGAAGAATTGTTTCGTGTCTCCTAAATGGGAGTGAAGTAAATTTCATATTGCGGTAGGAGTTTAGACTCAGGAAGACTAAGTAACTGTGTAATGTGTATGGCGGTGGTAGGTATTCAGAAAGGTTATATTGAGGCAAAGCAGATGGGTTATCCCCGACAGAGTGTTCCGAAGTGGTGTGATCCTTACGGGTATGTTATAAGATCTCATGTGTAATGGAAGGGTACTTGTTGAAATTTGAGATTTAGGATTTGCTTAAAAGAGTGGGCTTAACCGTTGCGGGGATGAATGCGAGATTTGTAGAAGATTTACATAATTAGATGATCAGTGTTTTCACAACCTCTAAATGATTTGAGTTTAATCACACTATGGTATTGTGGCATCAATAGAGTAAAAGTTTTATTAGTTATTTAGCGTATCTTGATCTATGGCATCGAGCCAAGTGGGGGAGTTTGCCGAGAGCAGTTGATTGCATGGTTAGGTGCTATGTTGGTTCCAGTTTGGGGCATGCGAGTGAATTAGCTATGACTAGAGTAAAGGAATGTTTTGACAAGGTCTATATTATGCTTCATGGGGTATGAGAATTTATGGAATGTCTAGAGTTATTGTTGGTAAAGAATGCGCGGTGCATGTAGTAGGAAGTTGTTTGGTTGTATTGGTATGAGGATTTCATCTTGCGATATCGGAGTGCCAATGAGGCATGAGTGATTCTGTTTGTTAGGTCAATTAAATTACAGTTTGAGTAGGAGTGAATGACTTTCGAGAATGGTTCTAATGTGTTCAAGATTCTACAGAAACAATCGGGTATCTCAAGATTGTGTATGCGGTTATAGACTGTGTTTTCATTGGGAAAATGGTCAAGACGTGTGGTATTTTTTAATAATGGGTTTTAGACAGTTTTGTCTTGTGCTTGGTTCTCGGGTAGTGAGCCTGGGTTGAGAGATTGTGGTACTACAACAAGAGGGGATATCAAGCCGAAAATGAACCAAAAGGAAATCTAGATAGACGAAGTAGCTTAATAGTAGATCGAATCGATATGGAGAGTATATGATTAATTCTTTGTGTGTGTTCCAGGTAATGGGTTTGTACAGGTATTTTGCGGCAAAGCTCTTAAGTTCTGACAACTTGCTTTGCTTAGTCTAGTTAGAAGGATTCAGTTTTGGCAGTATAGCTTGTGCAAATGGAATTGGGAGAGAATTCTTATCGGGTTTTTATCGTGGTTTGAAGATGTACATTTTCTATGGACATGCGAAACATGGGATGTGTAATGATTTTTCTTCTAAATGGAATCAATGGAAGTTCTTGGCTAGATTAGTTACAGTTCGATTCTGAAAAGAAGTTCATAAAACTCTTAGGCAACGTGTAGCCTCAGGTAATCAAGGGAATGGTACTGCTAATTGGAAGTGAATTGATGACAGTATATGTCTTAGAAAAAGGGGTAATGTGATTTAACTGAGGATATTTTGATAGTATTGCGGCACTTTGTTGTTAGATCGACTGATGATATTCGAGTTTGCATGATGGCATGGAAGAATTTTAGAATATCTTTCGTCGGATGAATGGATACCTGAGGTGTGATATGTATGCGGACAGCGGAATTTCGGATCAGGTAGGGTGACCTATGTGCTACATGGAATTGGAGATCAGAAGTTCTCATATTCAGGATATGCTGCAATTCTAGATCATGTGTATCAGCATTGTTTAGTGACTGCCAATATTTAGAGGCCTGAGTTGATCTTTCTTTGCTGGGTATGTTAGATTTTAGATATGATATTGGTGTGTATCCGCGTTGTCTTATTTTGGGCTCCTATGATGAGCGTTGTATCTTGAGTCGGCTTGATTGGCTCCGAATGGCATTGTTGAGGGAGGTATTAATTCGACCGTTATTGAGCTTATCAGTGATCGGGGGAGATCTAAGAGTTACTTTTCTGTGTTATGAGTTGTTATGATTTGTTGGTTATAGGAGCAATTTGTTGGTTATAGGAACATATGGTGCAGTTCAATTTGGGCCTCTTAGCGGGAGTTGAGTGGGAGGAGTAATTGAACGTGGCTTAGTGAACGACGTATCGGATTCGCGTGGCGTATGTTATTTGTGTCACCATGGGTGTAATGATTTGCTTTATTTCCATACATCAAATTGTGCGCGACTGTCGATTTTGAGCATAGTGACTTGAGGTGTTTTATGTGTAACAATATTTGGATTGGATAGCGCATTGTAGTAGGGTTATGTGGAGATATGACCTTTCGGAGTAGATTCATGTGTTCTATTTCTATGATGTGAGACGAGGTCTCCGCCTAGTGTTGTGATGGTACTGATGAGCTTGAGGTACAGTTCTTTCGTTTGAGTCATTTATCATGATTTGAGTATGTTCGGACTGTTTCTTATTGGTTCGTGTATTATGCAAGTAATGGATTAGGCCTGTATTAAGGTGTCAAATCACCAGATGGTGTGTTGGATTTGAGGTGATCGTTGGGGTCAGTAATGAATACGAACGGATTGGATTTTAGCTTGTTGGAAGGATAATGTCGTGGTTTGGCTCGAAAATCTGCTGTGGTATTAGACAAAAGGGAAGTGACTTCATGAATGATTGACATGAGAGATGGTTACGATTTATTGGATGTTTCATTTATCATTGGCAATATATGAAAGTGTTGGAATAAGACCTTAGTTGATAAGAGGTTTCTACCAATATTCGGGTGATGTAGGCAACTGCTGTGAATAGAAGTTATCATTTCGAGTGTTTGGGGCATGTAGTATATCATGTGATAGCATCTGAGGTTGAAGGTATGGGTTATTACAGCTAGTTCGGGCTTATTCCAAGTATAGAAGTGAGGTTCTGATCTTGTGTATGATTTCGGGAAGTGCAATGTGGTTCTATGGTTTATGGACTAGATGGATTGTGAAATTTTGCTAATTTTAAATTTCATATATTTAATTTTTATAATTTTTTAAAAATAAAAATATAATTATTAAAATTTTTTAGGTGGTTCCTACTTTAGCGACCAATATTGGTTGTTAATCTCAGAAAACCTTTGATTAAGCAAGTTTGACTAGTCCAGTCAACAACTTGACTAATTTTTCGATCAAATAGCAACCAACCTCGGTCGCTAATTTAGTTAAAATTATTATTTTATTATTTTTACGAGTTTAGCGACCAACTTTGGTCGCTTTTTCTGATAGACCAACTTTGGTCGCTTTTTGCACGAATTCTAGTAGTGTGGGTTGTCTGAGTTCACTAAGGATCTTCTGTCCACTGTGTCAAGAACCGGTCTGTTGCTTGTTTCATTCTGTTCTTTCCTCCTGCGAGTTGTGTGTATTCTACCAGCATCACTTAATTCTTTCTTTTTTATCTTGTTCTATTTTTTGGCAAAAGTCGCCTTTTGGTGGCAGAGATTTGGCAGACGCCGGCTATGTATAATTGCAAAGAGGAGGGAAACTTATGTTTGAGAGTAGACATGCCTACTCTTACTCTTTACAAACGGTCCTTCTCGCATGGAGTATTAAAATTAGAGTGTGCTTAGCTATCACTGTGATATGGAGGACTCGTCCGTGTATACATTGGTTTAAAACAAAATTAGGAGCTAGGACTCCTCCTTTATACAGGTATTATTTAGGGAAAAGGTCCAAAATTGCTCATCTACTATGGTGTATTGTTTACTTCTGTCACCCGTTATACTTTTTGTTCAAATCAATCCCTATCATTAATTAACTTTTAAAAATTGTCCCTGATCCTAACAGATCTTCACCGTGGCAACTGGCCCCCTAAATTTTTTCCATGTCAGCTGTCAAGTTACTTAACCCCACCAAATCGAAACCCCACAAACCCCATTACATTCTCCATTGACAAAGAATTAGGGCTCACACTTGTCCTAAGGGGCATATCCAACCTTTACCCCATTTTTTCCCCAAACTTTTTTATATTTTTCTCTTTCTTCTATATTATATTATTATCTTTCATTTCGATTTTAGTGTTTAATTTCCATTAAATTAATTACATCTTTTATTTTTATTAATTTGTAATTTCCATTAAAACAATTCATAAAATTTTAAATATAATGTATAAGCAATTATTATAAATTAACTAATAATTCAAATAAAAGTGAAATCGTTGTGATACAAGATTAAATAAATACATATTACATAACGAAAAAATTCATCGGAATACTACATAAATATCCAACTTCAACCTCTAGTATTCTCCCGTAAATGATCATTAATGCATTACGAAGTACAAAAGGAGCATCGTTGTCCTTAATTCTTCTATGTCGAGCTAAAAATTCTTGAAATCATTGATTTTCATCTACTGTCATTTTATTGTTGGTTTTGGACCTTCCAAATCATCTTTAATTGGTGCATTAAGATCACGCTCATTCTCAATTATCGTGTTGTACAGTATAAACCATGTAGTCATTATATCATGTAGCACTTCTTTTTGCCAAAAACGCGAGGATCCTGAAACAATTGCAAAACATTGTTGCAAAACTCCCAATATAGTCATTATATTATGTAGCACTTCGTAGATGCATACAACAATACATAGGAAGATTTTTGGGAGATTCGCATCAAGAAATCGTTGCAGCACCGAATGCAAATAATTGAGAAGGCAGCTTGAAAATTTAATGAATGTGTACGCCAAGTAGAAAAATTGCGTCCTAGTGGTTCTAGTTAGGAGCATTTTTCCTCCATTTCTTACTATCGCTATGGCTAATTGTAACTTTACAATTTGTATTAAGTGTATTGGTTGGACTTCCTTTTCAGTGTTTATACATATGTTTTATTTCCTTGTATGCATGATTTCTTGTTCTTTTTTGCTTTTTGGGCCAAAAATCGCCTCGTGTTGCCGAGGATTTGGCCTCTATCTACTTCCACATTAAATTTCCATAACTGTTAGCTTGTTCTTCAGAATTCTCCACACAGTAATATAATAAATACATCTTGATTGGAACATGTGTCATGATCCAATTCCCAACCCCGATCGTGATGGCACATCTCGTGAAGACAAGGCCAGCAAGATCAACGCAAATACCTCTTTTAGCAATTATTAAGCTTTTAGCAAATCCAGAACAAGTGTAAACAATGATAAAACGCTGAAATAACAATACCAACATACGATACCAACCCTACACAGCTCAAACCGGGGTGTCACAAGTCCTGAGCTACTACAGAGTTTAAAATAAGTCTAATACATTTGTCTGAAGGAAACTCAAAGATATGAAATAGGAGAGATAAGGGCTGCAGATATCAACAGCTACCTCGTCGCTCTGACTAGCCTGCTGATATGGGAAGAATCAGTGCTTAGGGGTAGAATCCACAATGCCAGTATCTGCACACGTGGTGCAGTGAGTAATGTGTGTACTCTGACCCAGTGAGTAATAAAAATAAATAATAACCGAATATAAGAAATCACATAAAGGCACAGGGCAATTCTATATCAGGCAGTAAAAGCAGTAAAACAATAAAACAGTTGTCATGACCCGAATTTTTCACTCTCGGGAGTCGTGATCGCGCCTACTAATAGGAGCTAGGCAAGCCAACTAAATTTACTTCTTTTAGCAATTATCGATCATTTAATAACAACAATGCATAATATGATAAAGAGGAAGTCTCAACATATAATTAACTGGAAGAAATGTGGAAGTTTAACAAAATCCTCTACCCAAGAACTGGAGTCACAAACTCACGAACGTCTAGAGAATGCTAAATACAATGTCTGAAGAAAAATAAAATATGTTTGTTCTCGTACAAAGGATAACAAACTAAAGTAGAGATAGAAGAGAATCCGGCCATGCGAACGCCAACAACGCTACCTCGGGATCACTGGACTGAAGTCAAATCCCAAAACTCCTACTGTCATCCAAAAGCTGCTCCGGCTCCGTGATCTGTGCAAAAAGATGCACAGAGTGTAGCATCAGCACAACCGATCCCACGTGCTGGTAAGTGTCTGGCCTAACCCTGGCGAAGTAGTGACAAGGCTAGACAGGACTACCAAATCTAACCTATGTAGTTCTATATATATATATATATATGCAATAGAAGGGAATACAGAAATTTAACAAGTCAAGAGGGAGGGGGCATGCTACAGGGGATGGAACAATCCGGAGAACAAAAAAAATGTCAAATAAAAGGGTGAAAATGTACAATTGCAATATCACCGAGAGTAGAAATTCAACAATTTGCACGGCACCATCCTTCGTGCTTTTACCCTCGTTCTTACCTAAACAATCAAATCATGGCACGGAATGTTCCTTCGTGCATTAATAATCAAAACATGGCACAGAATATTCCTTTGTGCATTCATAATCAAAACATGGCGCGGAGTGTTCCTTCGTGCATTAATTATCAAAACATGACACGGAATGTTCCTTTGTGCATTAATAATCAAAACATGGCACGGAATGTTCCTTCGTGCATTAACATATCCTCAACATAAATCGTGTACGACATCAACCTTCGTGCTTTATCACTCTTCCTCACCCAAAAAACAATCACAACCAATGGGGCGAGGGGATAGATAAAGAGTAATAGAGGTCCCGGCAAGGAAAACACAAGTAAACAGTTAAATCTCGGCAAGGGAACAACAATATACGAATACAGCCAGGCAAGGGAATTATCACATTTCTTTCTCTTTCTTTCCTTTCTTACTTAATAAATACTTTATCATTCGAGCCAACACTCCAAAGAGTTCACAAATCATAGTTCTTTCTCATACTCTTCACATTATATAGAAGTCATCAATCATACAAGGAAGAGTCGCAACAAAATTAGAATAAGCACAAATAAGGACTCACGGTCATGCTAGATACCAGTATATAGATACTCGTCAGCATGCGTTAGTAACATACTCAACAATTAGCAATTAGCAAATAATACTCTAATCCTGTTTCCTCAAGCAAAAGTTAGATCAAACACTTACCTCAACTCCCACGGCTAAATCAATCCACAAGGATCGCTTTCCCTCTCAAAATCGGTTCCAATTCAATCAAATCTATGAAATAATGACTTTATAATATCAATAATAGCTAAACAAATCAAACCCAAAGCCTAAATATAGATTTCTAAACTTTCTTCCCAAAATTCCAAAATCGACCCCGGGCCCGCTTAGTCAAAACCCGAGGTTAGGACTAAATTCATATACCTCATTCCCCCACGAGCCCGAATATGCAATTTGTTTTCAAATTTGACCCCAAAACGAAGTCTTAATCAAAGAACATTGAAAATACCTAAGTCTACCCATTTTCCCCAATTTCCACCGTAATCCATAGGATTTAAGCTTAGGAATTCACTAATTAATTACGAAAAATGAAGGAAATAAGTGGGGATTTATTAACCCAAGTGGTCTTGAAGAATGGGGGCTCCAATGGACTCCTAGAGCTTGGGGAAGAAGAGAGCTCGTGTGAATTTTGAGTGAAACCCGTATGTTTTGATTCTGGAAACTTAAAAATATATTTGGGCGAATTTGCTTTACGCGTTCGTGAGAGAGAGGTCGCGTTCGCGATGGGCAACTAGACAGGGCATCGCGTTTGTGATTGGGGGAACACGAACACGAAGGGGAAAGTAGAGGGGTCCAGGAATTGTTATAGGCGAACGCGTGAAGAGCCATGCGAACGCGATGAGGAAACTGGTGAAGTTACGCGTTCGTGAACAGTGGAATGCGAATGCGAAGAAGGAATTTCTGGGGTTCTGAAATTGGCTTACACGATTGTGAGAGTTGTGACTTGAACGCAAAGAAGGGAACTTGGGAAGCATCGCGAACGTGAGATGAAGGCCGCGAACGCGAAGAAGGAATACCTGTGCAAAAATTACAGAAAATCTGTTATCATCCTTAATCCAAAACTATCCCGAACACCTCCGAAAACACTCCCGAGCCCTCGGGGCTCCTAACCAATCACAAACACTAACTCGACAACATCCTACGAACTTAACTGAGGAATCAAACCTCAAAATCAACACTTTTTCATCAAACCTCTTAAACTTTCACTTTTAGATATTTAGGTCCTCAACACATCAAATGATGTCCGATTTCAACCAAATTTCACAGAAAGCGCTTAAACCATATATAAGACTTGTACCGGGCGTCGGAACCAAAATACGAGCCCGATGCCACAACCTTCTAATCCATTTTCATTGCAAATTTCCATATAAATTTTAGAAAAACAATTCCTTTTAAAAATTCATTTCTCATGCGCGGGACCTTGGATTTTGATTCCGGGCATACGCCCGAGTCCAATATTTTTCTACGGACCCTCCGGGACCGTCAAATCATGGGTCCGGGTCTGTTTACCCAAAATATTGACCAAAGTCAACTTTAATTATATTAATATAAAAATTTATCAATATTTACACAGAATTCATATTTAAGCTTTCCGGCTACGCGCTCGGATTGTGCACGCAAATTAAGGCAACTAAAAATGATGTTTTCAAGGCCTCAGAAGTGCAAAAAAGAGAGAAAACAGGTGATGACCTTTTGGGTCA
Source organism: Nicotiana glauca (assembly GCA_026770625.1). Classification (NCBI taxonomy): domain Eukaryota; kingdom Viridiplantae; phylum Streptophyta; class Magnoliopsida; order Solanales; family Solanaceae; genus Nicotiana; species Nicotiana glauca. The sequence continues at coordinate 108,758 of MU679553.1, read as the reverse complement.
TCAGATTCTCCACCTCTAAAACAATCGTTATTTCTTTAACGGATAAAGGAAAGAAATACTTGAGTTGGGAAAAAGATGAGGATAGCGGCTCCGAATATCATACTCAGACTCCCAGGTCAATACGTCAGGAGGCTGACCTCTCCACTGAACACGCACTGAAGGAAAACTGTTCGACCTCAACTGTCGAACCTGCCGGTCTAGAATAGCTACCTGCTCCTCCTCATAAGACACATCCTTGTCCAACTGGACAGTGCTAAAATCTAACACGTGTGCTGGGTCGTCGTGATACCTCCGAAGAATGGCCACATGAAACACAGGATGAACGACTGACAAGCTAGGAGGTAAGGCAAGTCTATAAGCCACCTCTCCCACACGATCGAGAATCTCAAATGGACAAATGAACCTAGGGCTAAGCTTGCCCTTCTTACCAAATCTCATCACGCCCTTCATAGGCAACACTCGGAGCAATACCCGCTCACCAACCATGAAAGCTACATCTCGAGCCTTACGATCTACATAAATCTTTTGCCATGACTGAGCCGAACGAAGCCTGTCCTAAATGATCTTGACCTTATCTAAGGCCTCCTAAACTAAATCTGTACCCAATAACCGAGCCTCTCCCGGCTCAAACCATCCAACTGGAGACCGACATCGTCTACCATACAACGCCTCATATGGAGCCATCTCAATGTTGGACTAGTAGTTGTTGTTGTACGCAAATTCCGCTAAAAGCAAGAACTGATCCCACGAACCTCTAATGTCGATAACACAAGCCCGAAGCATATCCTCAAAAATCTGAATAGTCCGTTCGGATTGACCGTCCGTCTGAGGATGAAACGTTGTGCTCAACTCAACCCGTGTGTCCAACTCTCGCTGAACTGCACCCCAAAAATGCAAAGTAAAATGCGTACCCCGGTCCGAAATGATAGATACCGGCACACCATGAAGGAGAACAATCTCCCGGATATAAATATTAGTTAACCTCTCGGATGAACAAGAGACTTCTACAGGAATGAAATGTGCTGAATTGGTCAGTCTATCAACAATAACCCATATCGCATCAAACTTCTTCCGAGTCAACGGAAATCCGATAACGAAATCCATGGTAACCCTCTCCCACTTCCACTCGGGAAGCTCAATCCTCTGAAACTGACCACTAGGCCTCTGATGCTCGTACTTAACCTGCTGACAGTTGAAACATCGAGCCACATACGCAACAATATCTTTCTTCATCCTACGCCACCAATAGTGCTGCCTCAGATCCTAATATATCTTCGTGGCGCCCGGGTGAATAGAATACCGAGAAATATGGGGCTCCCTAAAGAACAACTCCCGAATCCCATCGACATTGGGCACACAAACTCGCCTCTGCAATTTCAAAACACCATCACTATCTAGAGTCACTTTTGTGGAACCTCCATGCTGCACCGTGTCTCTCAGGACACACAAATGAGGATCATCAAACTGCCGATCACGGATACGCTCCAATAATGAAGAACGAGCGACCGTGCAAGCTAACACTCTGCTAGGCTCCGAAATATCCAATCTCACAAATCGATTGGCCAAGGCTTTTATATCCAAAGCAAGCAGCCTCTGGCTGACCGGAATATAAGCAAGACTACCCATGCTAACAGACTTCCTACTCAATGCATCGGTAACCACATTGGCCTTCCCTAGGTGATACAAAATAGTAACATCATAATCTTTCAATAACTCCAACCTTCTCCTCTGCCTCAAATTCAACTCCTTTTTCTTGAACAAGTCTTGAAGACTCTTGAGATCGGTGTACACCTCACATGTCACACCATATAGGTTATGCCTCCAAATCATCAAAGCATGAACAATGGCAGCCAATTCTAGATCATGAACCGGATAATTTTTCTCGTAGATCTTCAACTGCCTCGAAGCATAGGTAATGAATCTGCCATCCTGCATCAATACTGCACCAAGCCCAATACAGGTAGCATCACAATAGACTGTATATGGCGCTGAACCTGTGGGAAAAACCAATATCAGTGCTAAAATTAAAGCTGTCTTGAGCTTCTGAAAGCTTGCCTCACACTCATCTCACCATCTGAACTAGGCACCCTTCTGGGTCAGTCTGCTAATCGAGGCTGCAATAGATTAAAATCCCTCCACGAACCAACGGTAGTAGCCTGCTAACCCCAAGAAACTCCGAATCTCTGTGGCTGATGTTGGTCGAGGCCGGTTCTTGACATCCTCAATCTACTTCGGGTACACCTGAATACCCATTGCTGGTATAACAAGACCCAAAAATGCAATCAAACTCAACCAGAACTCACACTTCGTGAACTTAGCATATAACTGACTATCCTTCAGAGTCTGAAGAACCACTCTGAGGTGCTGCTCGTGCTCCTCCTGGCTGCGGGAGTACACCAGAATATCATCAATAAAGATTATCACGAGCAATTCCAAATAAGGCCTGAAAACTCAGTTCAGCAACTCCATAAATGTTGGTGGGGCATTGGTCAACCCAAATGGCATGCCCAAAAACTCATAATGCCCATACCGAGTGCGGAATGCTGTCTTAGGGACATCAGACGCCCTAATCGTCAGCTGATGGTAGCCAGATCTCAAATCTATCTTTGAAAACACCTTTGCACCCTGAAGGTGGTCGAACAAATCGTCAATCCTCGGCAGTGGATACTTGTTCTTTAGTGTCACTTTGTTCAATTACCGGTAATCAATGCACATCCTCATCAAACCATCCTTTTTCTTCACAAATTACACTGGTGCACCCCAAGGAGAAACACTAGGTCTGATAAAACCCTTCTTTAGCAAATCCTGCAACTGGTCCTTTAACTCAGTCAACTCTGGTGGGGCCATGCGATACAGCGGGATAGAAATGGGTTGAGTGCGTAGACCCAGATCAATACAAAAATCAATGTCCCTGTCGGGCGGCAAACGCAGCAGGTTTGAAGGGAAAACCTCAGGGAAATCCCAAACAATAGGAACATAATCAATATAAGGGACCGCTGCGCTGGAATCGCAAACATACACCAGATAGGCTAAACACCCCTTCTCAACCATGCATCGAGCCTTCACATATGAAATAACTCTGCGGGTGGTATGCCCTGGGGTCCCTCTCCACTCAAAACAGGGCAAATATGGCAAAGCAAAGGTCACGGTCTTGGCGTGACAATCCAAGATAGCATGATACGGGGACAACCAATCCATCCCTAATATAACGTCAAAATCCACCATATCTAAGAGCAATAAATCAACATAGGTATCAAGATCCTCAAACACTACCACATAGGAATGATGCACTCGGTCGACCACTATAAAATCACCCATAGGTGTAGATACATAAACAGGAATACCCAAAGGATCGCTAGGCATGGCCAAGTAAGGTGCAAAATAGGATAACACATATGAATACGTAGACCCAGGATCAAATAGAACTAAAGCATCCCTATCACAGACCAGAATAGTACATGTAATAACTGTATCTGAAGACTCAGTCTCTGGCCTGGCCGGAGAAGCATAACACCGAGGCTAGGCCCCACCACCTGAACCTTATCTCGGGGAGGATCGGCTGTTGGCTGGCCTCTACCTCTGGCGGTCCGAGCTCCACCTCTATGGTCTCTACCTCTACCTCTATGATTCCTACTCCCCCCTCTAGCTGGCTAGGCAGGCTGTGGATCACCCGGTGCTCGAATCATGGGGCCAGGACCCTGCTGCTGGGAGCTACCCGAAGCTCGAGGGCAAAATCTAACAATATGACTCGGGTCACCACAACCGAAACAAGCCCTCGGTTGCTAAGACTACTGACCCTATCGACCTGAATGTCCACCCCGAAAACTCTGAAGTGGTAGGGCACTGATGGGCAACTGTGAAGCTGCTGGTCAGAATAATGCGACTGAGAACCATAACGATCTGAAGTACCATGAGAAACCTAAAGAGCTAACTGAAAGGGCTCGGGGGATGGCATCTACCATAAGAATATCTACCTCCAGATGAGGTACCACTGAACCTACCCGTATGACGGGGCCTCTTATCTGACCCATGACCACCTCCCCGTGCAAGAGTCATCTCAACTCTACGGGCCGTATTGGCCACCTCTTGAAAAGAAATCTCACTCCTGACTCACATAGCCATCTGGAGACGGATCGGCTGAATCAATCCATCAATAAACCTCTACACCCTTTCTTTCTCGATGGGGAGTATAACATTAGCATGGAGTGCCAGATCAATGAACCAGGTCTCATATTGGGTGACTGTCATAGATCCTTGCTGGAGGTGCTCGATGCCTGCGAAGAGCCTCTCACTGAGTAACTAAGAGAAACTCTTCCAAAAATAACTCTGCAAACTGGTCCCAAGTCGGAGATAGTGACTCTATTGGCCTGGCTAAACAATACTCCCTCCACCAAGTCTTGGCGGATCCAGCTAGATGAAAGGTGGCGAAGTCGACCTCATTGGTTTCAATAATACCCATAGTCCGAAGAACCTCATTGTAGCTATATAAGAAATCTTGGGGGTCCTCTGTAGAAGCACCGCTGAATCTGGTGTTGATGAGCTTGGTGAACCTATCTAGCTTCCATAAAGCATCTACGGACATAGCCGCTCCATCGCCGGTTTGAGTCACAATACCCAGCTGAACTGCCACAGCGGGCTGAACCAGTGGAACCTGAGCCTGGGGAGCTACCTGCTGCTGAGTGTGTATAGTAGGAGTTTGAACCCGTCCTCCTGCCTGAGAAATGGTTAGTGCTAGTGGATGCAAACCCGCTCAAGAAACGCTCTCCATAAAGCCTACCAACCTGACCAAAGCATCTTGAAGAACTGGGGTGGCGATAAACCCCTCTAGGACCTGAGCTGGGCTCACCGAAGCTGCTTGGGCTAGAATCTCCTCGTCATAATCAACATTAGGCTCCACCTCTAGGACTACTGCTTGGGGCTGAGCGCTGCCCCTGGCTCGACCTCTGGCACGGCCTCGGCCTCCCTCTCTGCCTCTCGTAGGAGCTGTTACTGGGGGCTCGAGCTGCTGCGTGGTAGAAGAGGAAGTATGTTTTCTCGCCATTTGTGAAAGAATAGATTAAAAAGACAATCCGTTTTGAGAAACAAAATTGCACGAAAAGAAAGAACAAAAGTGAAATTTCCCTAACTCTGTAGCCTCTGGGATAAATACGGACGTCTCTGTACCGATCCCTCAGACTCTACTAAGTTTTTCCATGAGTCATGAGACCTATGTAACCTAGTGCTCTGATACCAACTATCATGACCCGGATTTCCCACCCTCAGGAGTCATGATGGCGCCTATTAATAGGAGCTAAGCAAGGCAACTTAATTTACTTCTTATAGCAATCATCAATCATTTAATAACAACAATGCATAATATGATAAAGCGGAGGTCTCAACATATAATTAACTGGAAGAAATGCGGAAGTTCAGCAAAATCCTCTACCCAAGAACTGGAGTCACAAACTCACGAACGTCTAGAGAATGCTAAATACAATATCTGAATAAAAGCACAATTCTGTTTGTTCCGGTACAAAGGATAACAAACTAAAGTAGAGATAGAAGAGACTCCGGGCGATGCGGACACCAGCAAGGCTACCTCAGGATCCCTTGAATAAAGTCAACTCCCAAAACTCCTACTGCTATACAAAAGTTGCTCTGGCTCCGTGATCTATGTAAAAAGATGCATAGATTGTAGCATCAGCACAACCGGCCCCATGTGCTTGTAAGTGCCTGGCCTAACCCTGGCGAAGTAGTGACGAGGCTAGACAGGACTACAAAAACCAACCTGTGCAGTTCAATATACATATATATATATATATATGCAATATAAGGGAATACAGAAATTTAACAAGTCAAGAGGGAGGGGGCATGCTACAGGGGATGCAACAATCCGGATAACAAAAAAACGACAAATAAAAGGGTGAAAATGTACAACTGCAATATCAATGAGAGTAGAAATTCAACAATTTGCGCGACACCATCCTTCGTTCTTTTACCCTCGTTCTCACCAAAACAATCAAATCAGGGCACGAAATGTTCCTTCGTGCATTAATAATCAAAACATGGCATGGAATGTTCCTTCGTGCATTAATAGTCAAAACATGGCACGGAATGTTCCTTCGTGCATTAATAATCAAAACATGGCATGGAATGTTCCTTCGTGCATTAACATATCCTCAACACAAATCGTGCACGGCATCAGCCTTCGTTCTTTATCACTCTTCCTCACCAAGAAACAATTACAACCAATGGGGCGAGGGGATAGACCAACAGTAATAGAGGTCCCGGCAAGGTAAACACAAGTAAACAGTTAAATCCCGGCAAGGGAACAACAATATACGAGTATAGCCGAGTAAGGGAATAATCACATTTCTCTTTCTTTCCTTTCTTACTGAATAATTACTTTATCATTTGAGCCAACTTCAAAAAAGTTCACAAATCCTAGTTCTTTCTCATACTCTTCACATTATATAGAAGTCATCAATCACACTAGGAATAGTCGTAACAAAATTAGAATAAGCACAAATAAGGACTCACGGTCATGCTAGACACCAATGTATAGATACTCGTCACCATGCCTATACACCTTACTCAACAATTAGCAATTATCAAACAATACTCTAATCCTATTCCCTCAAGCCAAAGTTAAATCAAACACTTACCTCAACTCCCACAGCTAAATCAATCCACAACGACCATTTTCCCTCTCGAATTCGGCTCCAACCCAATCAAATCTATGAAATAACGACTGTATAATATCAATAATAGCTAAACAAATCAAATCCAATGCCTAAATATAGATTTCTAAAATTTTTTCCTAAAATTCCAAAATTGACCCCGGACTCGCTTGGTCAAAAGTCGAGGTTCAGACCAAATTCATATCCCCCATTCCCCCACGAGCCCTAATATACAATTTATTTTCAAATTCAACCCCAAAACGAGGTCTAAATTAAAGAAGATTGAAAAGCCCTAACTCTACCAATTTTCAACCCTTATCCATAGGATTTAAGCTTAGGAATTCACTAATAAATGAAGGAAATATATGGGGATTTAATAATCCAAGTGGTCTTGAAGAATAGGGGCTCTAAGGACTGCTAGAGCTTGCGGAAGAAGAGAGCTCGTGTGAATTTTGAGTGAAACACGTATGTTTTGATTCTGGAAACTTAAAAATATAACTGGGCGAATTTTCCCTATGCTTTCACGATGGGCAACTGGACAGAGAATCGCGTTTGCGATTGGGGGAACACGAACATGAAGGGGAAAGTTGAGGGGTTCAAGAATTGTTATACGCGAACGCGATGAGGAAACTGGTGAAGTTACGCGTTCGCGAACAGTGGAATGCGAATGGGCAGAAGGAATCTGGGGTTCCGAAATTGGCTTATGCGATCGTGAGAGTTGTGACGTGAACGCAAAGAAAGGAACCTGGGAAGCATTACGAACGCGAGATGAAGGCCGCAAACGTGAAGAAGGGAATACCTGTGCAAGAATTGCAGAAAATCTGCTATCATCCTAAGTCCAAAACCATCCCAAAAACCTCCGAAAACACTCCTGAGCCCTTGGGGCTCCTAACCAATCACACACACTAACTCGACAACATCCTACAAACTCAACCGAGCGATCAAATGCCAAAATAACATCATAAACGAGGAATCAAACCTCAAAATCAACAATTTTTCCTCAAACTTCTTAAACTTTCACTTTTAGATATTTTGGTCAGAAACATGTCAAATGACGTCCGATTTCAACCAAATTTCACAGAAAGCGCTTAAACCATATGTAAGACTTGTACCAGGCACCAGAACCAAAATACGAGCCCGGCACCACAGTCTTCTAATCCATCTTCATTTCAAATTTCCGTATAAATTTCAAGAAAATAATTTCTTTTAAAAATTCATTTCTCAGGCTCAGGACCTCGGATTTCCATTCTGGGCATACGCCCGGGTCCTATATTTTTCTACGGACCCTTCAGGGCCGTCAAATCATGGGTCCGAGTCCGTTTACCCAAAATATTTTCCAAAGACAACTTTAATCATATTAATATCAAAATTCATCAATTTTTACACATAATTAATATTTAAGCTTTCCGGCTACGTGCCCCTCGGGCTCAATTACACAGAACAGTATTAGCCTCTCAGGCTCAGTTTCACATCACATGGGTACCCGCGCTCACTGGGGGTGTACAGACTCCGAAATGGGCTCCTTACGTTCCAATCGCAATATCAAGCCACCTCGTGGCATATAAAACAAGTCATGAAAGCCTTCTCACATCACACTCGAGGCCTGAAAGCCTCCTCACAATACACTCAAGGCCTGAAAGCCTCATCACATTATGCTCAAGGACTGAAAGCCTCACTGAGTCCAGAAAATATCATAAAACCTTCAGGAATCAATAAATTAATATTTCTCAGCCCAAATAGCAGTGAAATATTAGTGAAGTCTCAAAATTCAATTAAAAACGGCTGAGTTTGCAAAACAGTATAATCATTAGGACTGAGTTCAATAATGAGTCAAAATAGTGAGGAAATAGTGAAAACAATCCCCGAAGGATTCAAATAATCGGCATTAAGCCCAAAATATAGCAATAAGCCCAAATCACGATGATAAACAAATCAACTTAGTCAAATACGTGGTAGAATATCAAACGGGACGGACCAAGTCACAATCCCAAGTAGTAAACAACCCCGCGTTCTCCATTAAGCGCGTATTTCACCTGGATATAGCACTACGTTGTGCAAATCTGGTGTTTCAAACCCTCAGGATATCATTTACTATCATTACTCACCTGAAGCCGACCAAAATCCTAGCTCGTTGTGCCCTTGCCTCGCAAATCAATCTCCTCGCGCGTCGAATCTGATCAAAACCATAATGAATATGTTACAATAGGCTAAGAGAACATAACCCAATCGAAAAGACTCGAAAAATATCAAAAATTACGAAATTGGCAAAACCCGAGCCCCAAGCCCACTTCTTGAAAAATCAAAAAATTAACATTAGCGGATTCTTTATCTCGCCACGAGTCTATACATATCAAGATTACCAAATTCGGAGTCCATTTGACTCCTCAAATTCGACATTGAAATACCAAATTTCCATGCCCTAGCTTTATCCCCTTTTGATGAATTTTCACAAATTTCTATGTTAATTCTACCATTAAATAGTGTATTTAGGCCAAATAACTCACCTCTTATCATACCTAGTCGAAATCCCCTTCAATTTCTGTAACGACCCGACCGGTCGTTTTGAGCTCTAGTGCATCATTCAACAGTTTGGGGCCATGAACAGCTTCACTTTAGGTATTATGACTTGTACGCATGGTCGAAATTGAATTATTGGGAATTAAGAGTTCATTTGGAAAGGGAATTCTAATTTCGAAAGCTTTAAGTTAAAAGAATTGACTAATATAGGATTTCAGAGTAAACAACCTCGGAATTGGCTGTTTGAGCATGTCTTTCTATGTGTACCTGTGTCGCATGTGTGTTTCGCGAGTAGGGTATTTGTTTATTTTATGTTGACCGCATCGTAGGATATTTTGCGAGCGGGGTAATAGATGCATCTATGGTTCCAGCCGTTCGACCCTCGGCAGTGCACATTTTACATTTCTGTTGGAGCGGGCCGTGTACCTCGACATGATATGCGCATGCTTATATTGCTTTTCTGAGAGTTTTAATTGTTGATATTGCCTTTCGTGGCCCGATATAAATTGATCAAGATAATGAAAAGTGAATCTTGGAAATCCGTTATTATTTGTTAAAGGTGTTAACCTATTCTCCGGCTTTGTGAGTGATAACTGCTATATAAATCCGTGATTTCCTTACATTTTTATTATACTATTATTGGACCGTTATCAAGTGTTAAAGTCGTCCTCTCGTCTCTACTTCTTCGGGATTAGACGAGATACTTGCTGAGTACACGTTGTTTTCGTACTCACACTACACTTGCTGTGCATTTTTGTTGCACATGTTTATGTGTGCTTATTGGCTTAGTGGCATAGCGGCATGGTTGACACGGAGACTAGGTGAGCTGTATTTCCTCGAGGCAACCCGCAGCTAGTATAGACTCTCTCAAGATTCTATTTACTTTCTCTCCAATTGTATTCTAGACCGCTATTGTACTTTATTTGGTTTTTCTTAAAAATTACTCATGTACTTGTGACACCAGGTTTTGGGAGGTATTTGGGCTTATTCAAAAATTATATAAGTTGTTTAAATATTTCATTATTTATTCGTAGGAATATACTGAATATTTTTTTAATCGTATAAAAGAAGTGATTTCAAAATTTTTAAAACAAGAATTTAATTAAGTATTTCAGTTGGGTTGCCTGACAGCGGTGTCCGGCACCACCACGACCCTTAGTAGATTTTGGGTCGTGAGAACATGGTATCAAAGCACTAGGTTCCCTTAGGTCTCACGAGTCATGAGCAAGTCTAGTATAGTCTTGCGGATCGGTACATAGACGTCTGTACTTATCCTCGGGAGGCTATATGGCTATTAAGAGTACTTCCCTTCTAGATTCTTCATCGTGCGATTTGATTCCTTTGAGGCTTATGCCTGTGTTTCTTTCCTACTCCATCTTATGCGACGCAAAACGCTTGGTATAAATCGAGAATTAAAGAATCGTAATGGTACAACAGATGTGGTGCGAGATGTTTCTCCCGGTATAGTTGGTTGGACTATTATTGTCGCCTTGTGGAAAGATATTTTGTTGTTTTGGCACAGTAGCGGTACTTCTGAGAGCTCTGAGGTTAGGCAGAAGTTGCCATGATGCTTATGAACGATTATTTCGTAGTATTGATATGATGGTAGGATGTTTGCCTACATGTATAAGCAGTGAGTGACGTGAAGGGATGTTTACTCAGTGCATGATGTAGAGATTCGATATTTTATTCTTGGAAAAGGGAAGGCAATCGGGCTGAGAATGTTCAGGTTTGGGTTGATAGGTTAACAAAACTTGGCATTTGCGAGCGTGGTCAAGTTTTCTTCTTTAATGAGGTGTCATTATCCTTATTGAATGTACTAAATTCGCCGGTGTTATGATCTTCTACAATTGGCCTTAGAGCAGGATATTGTGAAGCAGTATTGAAGGAGCGACAGTCAGAGATCGCGAGGTTCCGTGGTTCAAGATGGATTTAGTGTTTCTAATATTGGTGGCTCAAGAAAGATGATCTTCAGAATTGTTTAAGGTTAGTAGCGATGGTGCGTCCAAGTGCTACGAAGATAGATTTTATTTAAGGCAACAAATGAGCAGCAAGGGATGAGTTCCGCCAAAGTGGGAGAGTGGCAGAGTTACATATGGAAATTGTTGTAGGATGACTACGCACTTTAAGGAGAGTTCAGAACGATTTGGGGATTTTAATGGTTGGTGATTGGGGTCTATGGATTTGATTTACGGTATGGGACATTATGCGGTAGGAGATTGGACATGGAGGGAATGAGCTTCTTGAATGAAGAAGGATACCACATAACTTCAAATTGGAAGGTTGTTGCCGCACAATTAAGTGATGTCCACGAGGGATGAATGAACTTGTGCAACTAGAGTGTGAGCTCATACTCAGGAGGGGTTATTGATGTCGTAGTGATTGTACACCGTGCAATAGTGTTGGAAGATGTCGGGAAGTGATTTCCACAGGTGGGTTATTCCCTGTGAGCAGGTTAGCGGTCGCATGGTTGTCGAAGCTTCTGCAAATGATTCTATTAGTTATGTAGCAAAGAGAACAGTCGTGCAAATATGGTTGATGATTCAGAGTTTAAAAGGGGTTTTTACAGAAAGATTCCGAGCATTTTGGCAGTTGATTACGCAAGGGTATGTCAGTAGGAGATGAAGAATCCTGGAAAATCCAGAGTTTTGTAATTGTGGCTTCAAGCTAAGTAGGGGAGTCCTACCGCCTATGATTGGGTTGCATGGTTAACTGCTTGTAATGTTTCTTGTTTTAACATATTGATGGGTTATTCCAGCTGTAGGAAAGGAACATAAGTGGTAATTGAGAAAAGTAATTGTTAAACGTGTGCTACGGTTGGCCTTATTGGGCCATGTTCCGATTGGGGAAGGATTCAGGATTTATGCCTTGTATAGATGCGGGTTTCAAGGGAAGTGATTCTGCCGGGTGCTTCGACGAGAGGGTACTCATGGAGTTGATTATATTCGGGCCCAAGTCAGAGCGGGTGGCTCTCAACAAAGGTCCTAATAGATTAAAAAGGGGTAAAGTGTGGTGCCTATTGATTTCGAGTATATAGGTACGGTTAAGAGTCAAGCTTTTGTATCAACTTATAAGAAGAGGCCCAAAATGTTCTATGATGTGTTGGCTTGCAGCGTAGCATTTGGGAGGTATGAAATGGTTCGTGGGATTTGAGACAACATTGTCTCGTAATTCAAGGTGACTCGGTTGTTTTGATGGCAATCAAGGATAAATTGGATGAAGATGGATTGGCTAGCCATGGTTGAATTGGCATATTGATGGTAGTGATCAGTTCCTGTTGCGTGATAAAGTTATGCAAGTAATTTGTGATGGTACGTATGAGGATTGTCAGCCACCGTAATTGATGTTATTCAGAAGCATTCTACTGTTATGGCATGTTATGTGGAAGCGGATTCCGGAAGGGCTATGGTGGTTTAGACCACTACTTAGAGATTTGCATATTCTTCGGTTATGAGAATTCACTTATGTGATACAATGGTTCTCTTGAAGTGAGTTAAGTGAAAAGTTCTTATACGATGAAGTGTTAACCTATTAATGGTTTCGGAGTTATGACAAAAATCATGTTCTATTGCATGTTGGCGTGTTGGGTGCAATTAGTGGTATGGAATTTTGAGTGGGCATCAAGGTTGCAGTTCGGTAGTGATGAGGATGTCAAGAGCTCGGATGATCAAGAAAGGGGTTGGATGTTTAAAGTAAGTTGGTATTGTCCTCAACATCACCTGAGATCGGTGTCTTGTTAAGGAGGCTTTGCATCCTGGTTAAGGATTCTTGATCGCTTTTTAGCGTTAGTGCGGCTGGTGGTTTGGATGTGCAGACTTGTCATTTGTTATGATGGGTTGTGGGAGCATATCACACAGGAAGATTGTATAAGTATGGCGTATAGTCACTTGATTGATTAAAGATTTAAACTAAGTATGAAGATTTGTTATGATATCGATAAGTTTAGAATATATGACTGGAGGGCACATAGTCGTTGGGTTGTGGACTGTGGAGGATTACTCCAATTTTGATGGTTGTTCTTTTGTGTTATGAGAAAAAGAAGGGTCATTAGGGACCTTTGAAAAGTTATTAGCCTAGTTCAGTGTGATTTGAATCAGCTGGAGGTCTGTGGAGGGATTTAATGTGAATATGGGGTTTATAGCATGCCAGATGTGATCATTTTAGCAATACGCTCCTTACAGAAGAGTAGCCGGGGTGTTATTTTATTGACAGCAGTTTCATATAGTGATATATTGTGCTGTATGAGTTGTGAGACGGCCTGGTGAATTTCTTATATATTGAGGTTCTGCGTAGAGATGATGTTATATGAGCAGGATGGCTCTTGAGATTCAGATTGTATATCGCACCTCAGTTGTGCTTGAGTTTGTAGCTTATAGCGTTGTGTGTATCCCTAGGGAAATGGTATTATGCACCTAGCGTGCTTGTGACCGATATTCAGTATTTTGCTATAATGGGCAAAGTAGCTCGATGTATATCTCCTTGCATGAGTTTTATCTATGGATCGGGTGGCACGCCGCCATGGTTATGTTGTGTGAATCAGGTGGCACGCCGCCATGGTTATGTTGTTTGGATCGGGTTGCGTGCCGTAACAGTGTGATGTTTAGTACAGTTCCCTATATCTATTTTATGTTTTCTATTTCCTATTTTCTGAGGAAAGCTCATATTAGCTGGGTTCGTGTGTCGCATGTATGATTCGCGAGTGGGGTAATTAAAATTCCTTTTCAGAGTTCGTTTTCCTTTTTGTATCGCATTCTAATTGGTAGCCTATTGGCACATTGTAGCATCATATGAGACTTTTGGTCATGTCGGGGTGGCTTATTGACGGAGCAGTTCGTACTGGTGAGACGAGATAATTTGATTTAGGATCAGTGAAATCTGATTACATGAAATATATTAAGGAGCAAAGATCATTATTCGGTTCAAAATGAGGTAATCGTTCTTGTCAGAAGTATAGACTCAATGATCGGTTGGATCGGCAGTTGGTTATGAATTTCTGCACATCTGATCCGTCATGGCGGTATTGTAAGAATTAGAGAAAGACCTGTGTATGTCGTGAGGTGCAATAGGACCATCAGATTCATGGAATTTTGACTATTATGCTTAGAGAATGTTATTGTGGTCATGTGAATAAAGCGGTGCAAGGTGTGAATTCAGCAAAGGTGTGCAGTCATGTTTTGGTGCATCGTGTGGTGATAGACATGGTGTTCGTATGTGGGAAGCAGGTCGGGCGCAGAATTTTCGGATGTTGGAATTGGGCTCTAAGGCATATTTGCTTGAATAAAAGGGAATATCTTCATAAATGATCGATCTAATGTGCTAAACTGAGTTGTGGTAACACAGAAAGGTGCATGAGGTATTAAATAGAGATTTTACACTACTTCAGTGCAGTTCTTAGCACGTTCGAGGACGAATGTATGTTTAAGCGGGAGAGAATGTAATGACCCGATCGGCCATTTTGAGCTATATTGCGTCGTTCAGTAGTTTGGGGCCATGAGCAGCTTCACTTTAGGTATTATAACTTGACCGCATGGTCGGAGTTGAATTCTGGGGAATTCAGAGTTGATTTGGAAAGGAAATTCTCATTTCGGAAGCTTTAAGTTGAAAGAATTGATTAAGATTGGATTTCAGAGTAAACAACCTAGGAATTGGGATCTGACGGTTCCAACAGGTTCGTATGATGATTTCGGACTTGGACGTATGCTCGGATCGGGTCTTGGATGACCCGGGAGCATTTTGGCACCTATTGTGGAAGTTAGCATTTTGGAAGAAATTTCATAAGTTTGGGTTGAAGTGCATTTCAGTGTTATCGATGTTTGTTTGAGATTCTGAGTCTGGGAGTAGCTTCGTATGGTGATTCTAGAGTTGGGAGCGTGATCGGAAGTGAATTCAGAGGTCTGTATATCATTTTGAAGTCTTTTGGCTAAAGATAGAAATTTGAAGGTTTTTCAGAAGTTTGACCGAGAGTTTGACTTTTTTATATTGTGGTCGGATTCCAATTTCGGAAGTTGGAGTAGGTCTGAAATGTCAAATGTGATGTGTGTGCAAAATTTGAGGTCAATCGGATGTGATTTGATAGGTTTCAGCATCGGATTAAGAAGTTAGAAGTTCAATAGTTCATTAGGCTTGAATTGATGCGCAATTAGTAGTTTTGATGTTATTTGGAATGATTTTAGACCTCGATAAAGTCCGTTTTATGTTATGGAGTAGGTTGGTATGATTGGACGGGGTTCTGGGGGCCTTGGGTGTGTTTTGGGTTGTATCGCGCTTGTCACGACCCTAGTTCACCAACCGTGAACATGTCATGACGGCACCTGGTCCCCACGACCAGGTAATCCAAATATTGCGGAAATATAATAATTACGGAAAAGTAGAGAAAAATCAAACTTAATATCTAAAGGAATCTGTACTGAATGTCGCTCGGCATGTACAACTCAATATCACAAATCTAAAACAATTCCCAAAAACATGGAAACTCACGGGCAACACAGTCTACAAAAGTGTATAGTAAGGCTCCAAAACTCAAGAATATCTAACAACCGGAAGAAAGAAAACTAAGTACTATAGATAGAGTAAGAGGGAGACTCGTCGGTCTGCGGACACAGCAGATCTACCTCGAAGTCTTTGTAGTCCCCCTGCCTCACTGATAGTGCGCCTGAGTAGAGGTACCTGGATGATCTGCATTTGGAAAACATGCGCAGGAAGGGCATAAGTACGCCACAGCAGTACTCAGTAAGTGCCAAGCCTAACCTCGGTTGGGGAGTGAGGAAGAAGGTTAGGGCCCTACAGAGGCAAAATATAACAATAACAATAATTAACAGTATAATAATTTGAAAGAAATAATAAATACAGCAGTGTAATAAGGCCGGTCAACGAGGCAATAACAACTACAAAGATAGAGTAAAACACAGAGTAAACACAGCTCAAAGTCAAGATACCAATGAGGGTCTCCCAGGATACCGTCCTGTAGTCCTTTCCTCAACTGTCTAGTGGATCTCCTGGGATACCGTCTCGTAGTCCAACTCATGTACCAAAAACAAAGGATCTCCCGGGATACCGTCTCGTAGTCCCAAAGTAAAAGTGTAGGGGGATCTCCCGGGAATCGAAACC
>MU679553.1:0-92415 GCA_026770625.1 Nicotiana glauca | reverse complement strand
GGGGGGGGGGGGGGGGGGGGGGAGCTACCGGGATCCCACATCCGTAGTCCCAATGTAAATGAGCAACCACAGCCAGAAACAACTAAGAAATGAAGTACGAAAGAAAACAACAGATAGAACTAGCCTAGCATGCTTCACGTAGTGCAGTCAAAACAACATAAGCAATTAGACAGTCAAATCAGCAGAGCATGCTTTTCCTAATCTAGCATAAGTCATAAATTCAAAAAGAGTAAAGCAAATAAGAATAAGAACTAAATTTGCATAGCTTAAGTAAAAACTGGGATTTCATCAATCGGCTCAAGTACGTGCTCGTCACCTCACGCACAAGGCACGCAAATATCAAGTAAAATCCTAAGGGGAAAGGTCCCCCACACAAGGTTAGATAAGCCACTTACTTCGAACCGGCTCAATATCAATAGAAACCACGCCTTTGCCACGAGTATCCGACACCAAATGGCCTAAATCTATTCAATTCAATTAAATATCGTAAATAATATTGCAAACAACTGATTCCACTATAAAAATTAAAGCTAGGGTGCGAAAATAGGTAAAATGACCAAAACACCCCTCACGCCAACGTCTCAGAATCGAATAATTTCCCCATTTTTAGAACCCACGTACTCACACGAGTCTAACCATATAAAAATCTCCCAAATTGGAGGTCAAATCCCCACTCAAAACTCAATGGTTTAGCCAATGAAGTTTTACCCCAAATTACCAAATTTTGATCCTAAATTTTAATTTCAATGATGTATTTAACTATATAATGATGTAATATAATGAAAAGGGATCAAAGAAACGTTATGCAATGATTTAGTCTTCAAACCCCACTCAAAATCGCCTTCTCCCGAGCTCTAAATCAATTTTTCAAACATATGAAATTAAACCCTCGAAATTGTTATTTCTGAACAGTGAATACCGCTTCTGCAGTCTAGGGACCGATTCTGCGGTCCCGCCTATGCGAAACACTTGCACACACATCCCAAATGACATGACGGAGCTACTACAACTTCCAGAATTCCATTCCGACCCTCGGATCAAAAACTCACTATCGGACCGGAAACTTCAAAAATACAAACTTCGGCATTTTAAGCATAAATGAGCTACGGACCTCCAAAATACATTCCGAACATGCTCCCAACCCCGAAATCACCTAACGGAGCTAACAGAACCATCAAATTTCCATTCCATGGTTGTCCTCACACTCTTCCGGTTGCGAATCATTTTTAAACTCTTAAGCTCTCATTTAGGGACTAAGTGTCCCAAAACACTCCATATCCCAATACCGAACGTCCTGACAAACCAAAATAGTAGAAATGAACTTAGGGGAAGCAGTTAATGGGAGATCGGGGCGTAAATTCGAAAAACGACCGGTCGGGTCGTTACATCCTCCTACGCTTAAACATTCATTCGTCCTCGAACGAGCATAGAGAACATACCTGAAGTGGTGAAAAGAAGAGGGTACTAGCTGCACATATCCTGCTCAGTCTCCCAAGTGGCCTCCTCAGCCGGCTGACCCCGCCACTGAACTTTTTCTAAAGCAATGTTCTTTGACATCAACTTTCTGATCTGCCTATCCAAAATAGCCACTGGCTCCTCAACATAGGATAGATCCTTGTCCAACTGGACTAAACTGAAATCCAACACGTGCAACGGATCCCCGTGATACCTCTGGAGCATCGAAACATGAAATACTGGATGAACTCCAACTAGGATGGGAGGTAAGGCAAGTTCATAAGCAACCTCCCCAACTCGCCTCAAGATCTTAAAATGGCCAATAAATCTCGAACTTAGCTTTTCTTTCTTCCCAAACCTCATGACGCCTTTCATAGGCGAGACCCGAAGAAGAACCCGCTCACTAACCATATATGAAACATCACGAACCTTCTTGTCCGCGTAACTCTTCTATCTAGACTGGGCTGTACGAATTCTATCCTAAATCAACTTAACCTTCTCTAATGCATCTTGAACCATCTCTGTGACCAATAGCCTGACCTCACGCGGCTCAAACCAACCTACCGGAGATCTAAATCTCCTACCATATAAAGCCTCATACGGCACCATCTGAATGCTGGACTAGTAACGATTGTTATAAGTAAACTCCGCCAATGGCAAGAAATGATCCCAAGACCCTCCAAACGCGATCACACATGCACGGAACATACCCTCAAGAATCTAAACGGTGCGCTCGGACTGTCCGTCCGTCTGGGGGTGAAATGCTGTGCTCAACTCCCCCCGAGTGCCTAACTCCTGCTGCACGGCTCTCCAGAACTGCAATGTAAACTGAGTACCTCTGTTTGAAATGATAGAAACTGGAATACCATGCAAATGGATGATCTCCCTGATATAAATCTCCGCCAACTGCTCTGATGAATAAGTGGTACACACAGGAATGAAATTAGCGGACTTGTTCAGCCGATCCACAATGACCCAAATGGAATCAAACTTCTTCAGGGTCCGTGGAAGTCCAAATACAAAATCCATAGTGATACGCTCCCATTTCCACTCCAGGATCTCAATCTGCTAAAGCAACCCACCCGGACGCTGGTATTCATACTTCACCTGCTGGCAGTTGAGGCATCTAGACACATAATCAACTATATCCCTTTTCATCTGCCTCCACCAATAGTGTTGCATCAAGTCTTAATAAATCTTCGCGGCATCCGGGTGGATGGAATACTGTGAACTATGGAGCTCTGTTAGAATCAACTCTCGAAGACCGTCGACATTGGGCATACAAATCCGGCCCTTTATCCTCAATTCCCCGTAATCTCCGATAGCCACATCTTTGGCATCACCACGCTGGACCCTGTCCTTATGGACAAGTAGATGAGGGTCATCATACTGTCGTTCCCTGATGCGATCAAATAGGGAAGACCGAGAAACCACATAGGCTAGAACCCGAATAGGCTCCAAAAGATCCAATCTCACGAGTTGGCTGGCTAGGGCCCGAACATCCATTGCCATCGGCCTCTCTGAAGTTGGTAAATATGCCAAACTACCCAAATTCTCTGCCCGACGACTCAAGCATCTGCCACCACATTGGCCTTGCCCTGGTGATATAGAATAGTGATATCATAATCTTTCAATAACTCTAGCCATTTCCTCTGATGCATATTCAGGTCCTTCTACTTGAGTAAGTGCTGCAAACTCCGATGGTCGATATAGATCTCACAAGACACCCCGTACAAATAATAACAAGGAATTCAATTGAAATTAAGATTTTTCCTAAATCGTTACATAGTCTCTCGTAGATAAATACAGACGTCTTCGTACCGATCACCGAGACTCTAATAAACCGGCCTGTGTTTCATGACTCCTATGAACCTAGAGCTTTGATACCAACTTGTGAGGACCCTAGTTCACCAACCGTGAACATGTCATGACGGCATCCGGTCCCCACGACGAGCTAAGCCTAATATTGTGGAAATATAATAATTAAGGAAAAGTAGAGAAAAATCAAACTTAATATCCAAAGGAAACTGTATTGACTGCTGCTCGGTATGTACAACTCAATATCACACATCTAAAACGACTCCCAAAAAACCCAGAAACTCACGGGCAACACAGGCTACAGAAGTTTATAGTAAGGCTCCAAAACTCCAGAATATCTAACAACCGGAAGAAAGAAAACTAAGTACTATAGATAGAGTAAGAGGGAGACTTGTCGGTTAGCGGACGCAACAGATCTACCTCGAAGACTCTGTTGTCTTCCTACCTCACTGATAGTGTGCCTAAGTAGAGGTACCTGGATGATCTGGACATGGAAAACGTGCGCAGGAAGGGCATGAGTACACCACAACGGTACTTAGTAAGTGCCAAGCCTTACCTCGGTTGGGTAGTGATGAGGAAGGTCAGGCCCCTACTGATGCAAAATATAACAATAACAATAATTAACAGTATTAAAATTTGATAGAAATAATAAATACAGCAGTGTAATAAAGTAGGTGAACGAGGCAATGACAACTACAAAGATAGAGTAAAACACAGAGTTAACACAGCTCAACGTCAAGATACCAATGAGGGTCTCCCATGATACCGTAATGTAGCCCTTTCCTCAACTATCTAGTGGATCTCCCGGGATATCGTCCCGTAGTCCAACTCATGTTCCAAAAATGAAGGATCTCCCGGTATACCGTCCCGTAGTCCCAAAGTAAAAGTGTAGGGGGATCTCCCGGGAATCGAACCCATAGCCCCAAAGTAAACAGACAAGGTGGGGGAGCCATCGGAATCCCACATCCGTAGTCCCAATGTAAATGCGTAAGCATAGCCAGAAACAACCATGAAATGAAGTACAAAAGACAAACAACAGATAAAACTAACATAGCATGCTTCACGTAGTACAGTCAAAACAACTTAAGCAATTAGACAGTCAAATCAGCTAAGCATGCTTTTCCTAATCTAGCATAAGTCATAACTTCATATAGAATAAAGTAAAAACGAATAAGAACTAAATTTGCATAGCTTAAGTAAAAACTGGGATTTCATAAATCGGCTCAAGTACGCACTCATCACCTCACGCACAAGGCATGCAAATATCAAGTAAAATCCTAAGGGGAAAGGTCCCCCACACAAGGTTAGACAAGCCACTTACCTCGAACCGGCTCAATATCAATAGAAACCACGCCTTCGCCATGAGTATTCGACTCCAAATGGCCCAAATCTATTCAATTCAATTACATATCGTAAATAATATTGCAAACAACTAATTCCACTATAAAATTTAAATCTACGGCGCGGAAATAGGTAAAATGACCAAAATGCCCCTCAAGCCAACATCTTGGAATCGAATAATTTCCTCAATTTTAGAACCCTCGTACTCACACGAGTCTAACCATATAAAAATCTCCCAAATTGGAGGTCAAATGCTCACTCAAAACTCAATAGTTTAGCCAAAGAAGTTTTACCCCAAATTACCAATTTTGATCCTAAATTCGAATTCCAATGATGTATTTAACTATATAAAGATGTAATATAATGAAAAGGGATCAAAGAAACATTACCCAATGATTTTCTCTTCAAAACCCACTCAAAATCGCCTTCTCCCGAGCTCTCAATCGATTTTTCAGACTTATGAAATTAAACCCTCGAAATTGTTATTTCTTAATAGTGTTTTGCGACGTCCTTTAAAAATCCCAGCTTCCGCTTCTGCAGTACCCATCTCGCAGAAGCAGATCTTCTTTGCAGAAATCGTATCGATTCTGCAATTTCCTGGAAGGTGACCCCAAAGTCGCTTCTGCGACGTCAAAGGCCTCTTCTGCGGTTCCCAAGCCGCAGAAGCGAAAATACCAGAAAGAAAAATACCAGAGAGAAAAATACCAGCTGCTGCAACACTTAGAAATTTTCTCCGTTAACCACCCGAAATTATTTCGAGGCCCCCGGGACCTCAAACAAAAACACATGTACCACCTAATACCTTATTCAAACTTGTACCAACCTTTAAAACACCTAAAACAACACCGAAAACCCAAATTAATCAAAGATTCAAGCCACAGAACTTCAAATTTCTTCCATATACGCTTTCGACCAAAAACCTAACCAAAACACGTCCGAATGACCTGAAATTTTGCGCGCACATCCGAAATGATATGACGGAGCTACTACGACTTCCAAAATTCCATTCCGACCCTCGGATCAAAAACTCGCTATGGACCTCCAAGTACATTCCGAAAATGCTCCCAACCACAAAATCACCTAACGGAGCTAACAGAACCATCAGTTTCCATCTCCGAGGTCGTCTTCACACTGTTCTGGTTACGGACCATTTTTTCAACTCTTAAGCTCTCATTTAGGGACTAAGTATAACAAAACACTCTGTATCCCAACACCAAACGTACCGACAAACCAAAATAGTAGAAATGAACTTAGGGGAAGCATTTTATGGGGGATCAGGGCGTAAATTCCAAAAATGACTGGTCGGGTCGTTACAACACTCTTATTTGATGTTTCAATGTCATTTCTTTGGACATAAATGGTACCATATTAAGCAAATGAGCTACAATTTAAGTTTTTCTTGAACCATTAGATCCATATTGTAATTACTGATCCATAGAAAAAAAGAATCATCAAATTTAGACATCGTATGAGGGAGTTATGCTCATTTCCGTGTCAGGAAAAATTGCTGGTTTCTAGTGTGAAGATTTGTTCTTTGCGAATGCGAGGGAGGTCCCGCAAACGCGAAGAAAGATTTCTGAGTTGACCGGCCAACGTAAAAAATTTCCCTTCGCGAACGCGAACGTCTTCCGCGAAGGCAATGAAGAAAAATCGCCTCGACTGTGTTTTAAACCGAGAATTTTAGTATTTTGGGCATATCTTGAGTTCTAGAGCTACGTTTGAGGTGATTTTCGCTGCGTTGTTCTCGTCTCAACAAGGGGGTAAATATATGAACTTTATTTTGATGTTTATCCTTGATAATTTCAGTTGGTTTCTATTTTTATCCGTGTTTGGATGGTAGAAATTGGAATTTTTAGCCCCAAAGTTGAAAAATGGTAAATCCTTGAATTGAGGGTCGATTCATGGACGAAATTGGATGAATTTGTGGATGTAAACCATATGAGTTATGGGTAATATTTATTTTCAATAATTTTCAGAATCTGGGCACGTGGGCCTGAGGGGCATTTTTGTTGACTTTTCGAGCGGAGTTGAGAATTGATATAAATTGAATTGTTATGAGTGTTTGAGCATATATTAATGGGTTTACATAATTGTTGGATAGTTTTGGAGCATTTTTCATCGAGTCAAGTCTTCGGAAGGGCGTGGAATGCTGGTTTTGTAACTTCGGAGCAAGGTGAGTCTCCTTTCTAATCTTGTAAGAGGTAATTGTCCCCATAGGTGAGTTAATTAGCTATGTGCTCCTATTTATGGGGGCTACGTATGCACAAGGTAATGATAGTCCGTGCGTAGCTAGTATTATGCTATTGTTCGGGTAGTCTAGGACCCAAAAGCCTGATATACTTGGATTAATTGTAAACCTATTGGCTTCTTGAATTTCTTAACTTACATTGAATTAGTAAATAAATTTCTAAAAGGATTAAACATCATTTTCTTAAATTGTTAAAAGAGGATTGGCTTTTATTTGGATAAATGTTCCCCGATAAATACTTAATTTGCTGTTTGAGCATGTATTTCTATGTGTACATGCGTCGCTTGTATGATTCGCTAGTATAGTATTTATTTATTTTATGTTGACCGTGTCGTAGGATATTTCGCGAGCGATATAATAGATGTTTATATGGTTCGAGCCGTTCGACCCTCGGCAGTGCACAATTTACTTTTCTGTTGAAGCGGGCCGTCAACCTCGACATGATATGCACATGATTATATTGCTTTCCTGAGAGTTTTAAATGTTGATATTTCCTTTCATGGTCTAATATAAATTGATAAAGATAATGAAAACTGAATCTTGGAAATCATTTACTATTTGTTAAAGGTGTTAACTTGTTTTCCGGCTTAGTGAGTTATAACTGCTATATAACTCCATGATTTCCTCACAATTTATTATACTATTATTGGACCATTAGTAAGTGTCGACGTCGACCTCTCGTCTCTACTTCTTCGAGATTAGATGGGATACTTGTTGAGTACACGTTGTTTTCGTACTCATACAGCACTTTTGTGCATTTTTGTTGCGCAGGTTTATGTGTAGCTAGTGGCTTAGTGGCATAGCGGCATGGTTGACACGGAGACTAGGTGAGCTATATTTCCTTGATGCGAACCACAACTAGTATATTCTCTCTCAGGATTATATTTATTTTCTATCCAATTTTATTCCGGACAGCTGTTGTACTTTATTTTGTTTTTCTTAGAAACGGCTCGTGTACTTGTGACACCGGGTTTTGGGAGGTATTTGGGTTTATTTAGAAATTTTAAAAGTTGTTTAAATATTTCATTATTCACTCGGAGGAATATACTAAGTATTGTTTTAATCGTATAAAAGAAGTGTTTTCAAAAATTTTAAAACAAGAATTTAATTAAGTATTTTAGCTGGTTTGCCTGACAGCGGTGTCCACCGCCACCACGACCCTTAGTAGATTTTGGGTCGTAACAATTTTTCTCCAAGAGCCCTCAAGGTTGCTCAAAAATGGTGGAAATAAGACTTGGTTCGCGGATGAAATGTTTAATAAAACCCTTATGTCCAGACCTCTTTTCCTCTATGCGATCGCAGTACAAGGCTTTCGATCGCAATGAACAAATTTCAAACTCCAAAATTTAAAACTTTGCGATCGCATATATACCCCTGCTATCGCAATGCACAAGATTCTTAAGCTATGCGATCCATACCTACACCTGCGATCGCATTGAACAATTTTCTACTAAATTCCCATATCAACTTCACACTATGCGATCGCACACCTACACCTGCGATCGCATTGAACAATCAAACATCCCCTCAAAAATCCTCTTATGCGATCGTAGAGCCCTCTTGCGATCGCAGAGAACAAAAGTCTGCAACCACTGAATCTGCAATTTCTACAACATCCTATGTCCTAAAAACCTTCCGTTAGCCATCCAAAATCACCCCGATGCCCCTGGGACCTAAACCAAACGTACCAACACATCCTAAAACATCATTCAAACTTGTTCCAATCATCAAAACACATCTAACAACGCTAAAATCATCAATTCTCACCGAATTGAAGCCTAAGTTTCTCAAAAACTTCTGAAATACGCATTTGATCAAAAATTTGACCAAAACACCTCTAAATGACTTAAATTTTGCTCACACATAAAAAATCACCTAACGAAGCTACAGAAACTCTCAGATATCCATTCCGACCCTCAGATCAAAATCTCACTTATCAACTGGAATTCGGCAAAAATACTAACTTCGCCAATTCAAGCCTAATTCTACACCAGACCTCCAAAATCAATTTCGATCACACTCCTAAGTCACAAATTATCCCCCGAAGCTAACCAAATTGCCGGAAATCACATCCGAACCCTCTAACTCATAGGTCAACATCCGGTTGACTTTTCCAAAACAAGCCTTCCTTTAAGAGACTAAGTGTCTCATTTCCATCTAAAACCAATCCAATTGAACCCATTCACCCAAGACTCTTATAATGAAACATTAGGAAGAGGAAAATGGGGGAAACAGGACGGTAACTCATGTGACAACGGGCCGGGTCGTCACATCCTCCCCAGCTAAAAAAACGCTCGTCCTCGAGCTGGTCAAGAAATATAACTGAAGCCTCAAACGGGTGAGGATATCTGCTCTGCATCTCCCGCTCATCTCCCAAGTAGCCTCCTCCATAGGACGACCTATACACTATACCTTTACCGAAGCTGTATCATTTGACCTCAACTTACGAACTTGACGACCCAAAATAGCCACTAGCTCCATATCATAGGTCAAATTATCATCCAACTGAACAGTACTAAAATCCAATACACGACCTTCTCGGCTTTGATTTGGTGATATTGTGTATCATTGACCCATATGATTTTGTACAAATAATAGACACAAATGATTTAATAATAGACACACATGATTTAGTACAAATACAACATAAGTATATAATCGAGAATAGTTTTCTTTAGATGAACCGACGATTGCGACGCGGTTCAAGACATTGCAACCTTTCTTTCTCCACATCAAAATTCTGCCCCAGTTTACTGGGCTGGTGATTCTGACGGCTGCTTACGGTAAATGGCTGAATTCAACTTCAGGATTTTGAGGGACCTCCTCAAAATTCTACCTCAATTTCCAATAGCTGGGAAAATGAAAATTTTATAAATTGTGATCGAACCCATAAGGCTGCCTACGTATCCCCTCCTAAACGAGAATCAGGTCAGCTGTAGTTCAAATTACATCATATGAGGAAAGCATAAGAGTTACACATAGTATCGCTTCACTACATCTGAGTTGATCGGCTTCAGTCAAACTTCTCCTTCCATTTCTGTAAGTAGGAGGGCTCCTCCTATTAGAAATCGGTGAACCATGTATGGACCTTACCAATTGGGAGAGAATTTCCCTTTGGCTTCATCGTGATGCGAGAATATCTTCTTTAATACCAGCTGCCTCGGTGTGAATTGTCTTAGCTTGACCCTTTTGTTGAAGGCTCTGGACATTCTGTTTTGATAGAGCTGACCGTGATAAACTGCATTTATTCTTTTTCCATCTATAAGAACTAGCTGCTCTTAACGACTCTTCACCCACTCTGCATCATCGAGTTCTTCTTCCTGTATGATCCTCAAGGAAAGAATTTCTACCTCGGCAGGAATGACTGCCTCTGTGCCATAAAATAGCATATAAGGGATTGCCCTAGTTGAGGTGCGGACCGTGGTACGGTACCCCAATAAAGAAAATCATAATTTTACATGCCATTGCTTATGCTTCTCTATCTTTTTCCGTAGTAGCTTCTTGATGTTCTTATTGGCGGCCTCTACAGCTCCATTCATTTGAGATTTGTAAGTTGTAGAATTCTTATGTTTGATCTTGAAGGTTTCACAGAACGCTTTCATCAAGTCACTATTGAGATTGGAACCATTATCAGTAATGATTAACTTCGAAATTCAAAACCGACAAACAATACGATCACGGACAAAATCTGCCATAACTTTCTTAGTCACCGCTTTGTATGATGCTGCTTCAACCCATTTGGTGAAATAATCAATTGCCACTAGAATGAACTTGTGCCCGTTTGATGCGGCAGGCTTGATAGGTCCAATAACATCCATTCCCCAGGCGACAATCGACCATGGCGAGTTTGTTGTATTAAGCTCATTTGGAGGAACATTTATTATGTCTGCATGTATGTGATAGCGATAGCACTTTCGGACATACTAGGTGCAATCCGTTTCCATAGTCATCCAAAAGTAGCATGCCTAGAGTATCTTCTTGGCTAAGACAAAACCGTTCATATGTGGACCGCAGGTCCTAGAATAGATTTCGTCTAGTAGCCTGGATGCTTCCTTTGCATCGACACACCTTATAAATTCCAAATCCAGAGTCCTCCTATATAGGATTCCTCCGCTATGGAAGAAATTATTACATAACCTTCGAAGTGTGCGCTTCTGAGTGGGATTTTCGAGCTTTGGATATTCTCATTTTGCCAAGTATTCTCTGATATCATGAAACCACGGTATTCCATCTACTTCTTCTTATACATGAGCGCAGTAAGCTGGCTGATCATGGACCTTTATTGGAATGGGATAAATGAAGTTCGTATCTGGATGTTGAATCATAGACGATAGGTAGCCAATGTATCGGCAAACTCATTTTGGACCCTGGGGACATGCTGGAACTCTGTTTTTGTGAACCTTTACTCAACTAATGTACATGATGCAGATAAGGGAGTATCTTGGAGTTCTTGGTTGCCCATTCTTCTCGTACTTGATGTATAAGGAGGTCTGAATCTCCGATCACTAGCAATTGTTAAATGTTCATGTCAATGGCCATCTTGAGCCCCAAGATGCAAGCTTCATACTCAGCCGTGTTGTTGGTGCACGGGAATCTGAGCTTGGCAGACATCGGATAATGCTAACCAATGTCTGATATTAGAACTGCTCCTATGCCAACTCCTTTGAAATTTGTTGCTACATCGAAAGACATCCTCCAACCATCATAGAATTCTGTAATATCTTCTCCTATGAAAGATACCTCTACATCCGGAAAATACGTCTTTAGGTGTTCGTATTCTCCATCCATGGGATTTTCAGCAAGATGATCTGCCAATGCATATCCTTTGATTGCCTTCTGAGTTATGAAGACAATGTCGAATTCACTTAACTGGATCTTCCACTTGGCTAGCTTGCCAATGGGCATAGGCTTTTGAAAGATGTACTGCAGTAGATCCATTCTTGATATGAGATATGTAGTGTAGGCACAGAAATAGTGCCTCAACTTCTGAGCCTCCTAAGTCAGAGCACAACAGGTGCACTCTAACAGAGAATACTGGACCTCGTACGGGGTAAATTTCTTGCTGAGATAATAGATGGCCTACTCCTTACTCCCTATTTAATCATGCTGCCCTATGACACAACCAAATGCTCCATCCAATACCGTAAGGTAGAGAAATAGAGGTCTGCCCGGCTAGGGCGAGACCAAAACTGACGGCGTGGACAGGTACTCCTTGATTCTGTCGAAGGCTTTCTGAAAATCATCAGTCCATTTGGTAGTGGTGTCCTTCTGCAATATCTTGAAGATCGGCTCACTGATGATAGTAGATTATGTTATGAACCGGCTGTTGTAGTTACGTCTCCCCAACAGACTCATTACTTCTTTCTTATTCTTTGGCGGTGGCAATTCTTGGATAGCTTTGACCTTTGATGGATCCAGTTCTATCCCTCGATGACTTACAATAAACACAATTAGTTTTTCGGCTAGAACCCTAAATGCATATTTGGTGGGATTCAGTTTCATTGTACCTTCTCAGTCTATTGAAGAACTTCCTCAAATCTTCCATGTGATTAGTGGCTTTCTTGGATTTGATAATGATATAATCTACATACACCTTGATCTCCTTATGTATCATATCATGGAAAATGGTAGTCATGGCCCTCATGCAGGTGGCCCCAGCATTCTTTAGTCCGAATTGCATCATTTTATAACAATACATTCCCCACGTCGTGATGAAAGCCATTTTCTCAGCATCTTCATCATCCATCCATATCTGATGGTACCTACAAAACAATCAACAAATGACCGCAGTTCATGCTTGGTACAATTGTTAATCAGGATGTGTATATTTGGCAAGGGGAAGTCGTCTTTTGGTCTGGCCCGGTTGAGATCTCGATAGTTGACGCAGATTCTGACCTTCCCATATTTCTTCGGTATTGGCACGATGTTGGCTAAACATGTTGGATATTCTACTACCTTGAGAACCTTAGCTTTGACATGCATAATGATTTCCTCCTTGATTTTCAAACTCATGTCAGGTTTGAACTTTCTTAGCTTCTACTTTACCGGTGGACATGTCGGGTCAGTTAGAAGTTTGTCTGTCACAATAGATGTACTCAAACCAGTCATGTCAGAATATGACCAGGCGAATATGTCTTCATATTCCTTTAGAAATTCTGTGTACTCTTCATTTTCTAATGGTGACAGATGAACAGTGATGCGAGTTTCTTTGACATTTTCTGCATCTCCCAAGTTGACAACCTCAGTCTCGTCAAAATTGGACTTAGGTCGATTCTCAAAATTCTCAACTTCTTTAACAATCTCATCTGGTATATCATCTTCCTCTGAGTATATGTCCGTTTGTTGGGTTGTCTCGTTGTATGTCACAGTCATTGGTTCATCAGGATAAGTAATAGTAATACTGTAAATAAAGTAAATAAGAGAAAGTAATAAGAGTAAGATTCATAAGAAACTGGAGTGCTTTGATGAATTTCATAACTGTTTCGAGCATTTGAGCTTTTGTTCTAAAATAAAAAATGCGAAAAGAAAGTTAACTAGTAAAATAAAAGACAATGCATGATGCTTTGTTCAGCCTTGCTACACCGAAGCTTTTCGAAATCTGGTGGTTCTGACAATCCAATTGTTGAGTCATGCTCCTCGACTTACGTCTTGTATAGAAGGGCCTTCCTCCCTCTCATCCTTGAAAATGACACAACAATCCATGTTATCATCTTTCCAAAAAAACTCCTCATCGCTGCCATTGTTTCCTCTTCTTTTGACCCATATATAACATTGGCTAGCTAGAAAGTTGTTCCAACCAGGTTTGGCTGCTCCAGTGGGTAGTAAGGTCCGCGCCATGGTGGCGACTATTCATTGAACTCTTTCCAGGTGTACTCGTATCCCAGACCGAAGGTAGTGCCATGTTTCTTCAACTTGATAGGCTTAGCGATCCCTTGGAAGTTTTTTCCAATTCCCTTGCATGGTTCATATTCGCACCAATTCAGTATGATTTTGATTTTATTATCCCACCACTTGTACTCATCAACGGCGTTGACTCGCTCGATGTGGTGATAGGTTTCCCCACCAATCTTCATTCTTCCCCCGATGGCCGGGATGGTTTGGCGACTGTATATAGGATTGCTACAGTCACCGTGAATTATTACCTCTTGGTGATTCCACTAAAACTTCGCTGTATGATGTAGAGTTAATGCTACATCCCCAGCCGCATGAATCCAAGGCCGTCCCAAATGCAAGTTGTGAGATGCCGACACATCTATTACTTGAAAATCAACATCAAACAAAGTAGACCCCATTTGTAGACACAGGCTAATTTCCCCAATAGTGGACCTTTGGGAACCATCGAAAGATTTGAAATTGATGGACCCATCCTTGATCTCATGTAAGCTCTTTCCCAATGTTTTGAGCGTTACCAGTGGACAAATGTTGAGGTTGGACCCTCTGTCAATCAGGATTCTGGCGATGAAATAATCCTCGTACTGCACATCGATGTGCAATGCCTTGTTGTGACTCAAACCTTCTGGTGGAAACTCATCTTCATGGAAAGTGATCTTGTAACTCTCCAATACCTTCTCCACAGTGTTTGTCATATCTCCTCCGGTGATGTTGCTTGGTACATATGCCTCACTCAGCACCTTCAATAAGGCATTCTTGTGTGTGTCAGAGCTTTGCAGCAAAGCTAGGGTAGAGATCTGTGCCGGTGTTTTGTTCAGCTAATCAATGATTGAGTACTCCATTACTTGTATCTTCCTCCAAATATCATCAGGACTGGTTTAGTGATGGTCGGCTGACCAGAGGCCTGCTTGCTTGACTCAACCAAGTGTTCCGTAGTATAAACCCTGTCGGTCCTTGTCATACCTTGTGTCACAACTGCTTCTCCGAACTTGGTTTTCCTTTTCCTTCTTGCCTTGGCTGTGTAATCCTAAGGAATGACCTTCGTAAGGAATGGTGTTATGGCCGACATTGCTACTGGAATGGGTACCCTTGCTTTGGAAGGTAACACAACAACCTCAAATGGCACAGGTGCCTTTGGGGACCCAAACTCGACCTTAATCGGTGCTAGCATCTTTGTATAAGAAGGTTCTTCGAACTTATATAGTATGGACATATTCACCTCGGCGTCCCTAGAAGGCTAAATCTGGACTACAATCGGATTAAGGGTGATTATTGGTTTATTTGGGTCGTCACCTTCTGCGATCAATCCGATTGATCCATTGGGGTCCGAATCATCTTCTATCTCAATCATGTGAATGCCTATGACCTTGTGGTTAGGTAGAGGGTTGTTGCAAAAATTTAGAGCCGGCTCCTTTGCCACGATGATTTTTTTGTCAATCAAAGCCTGGATCTTATTTTTCAGAGAGTGACATTCATCAATGGTATTTCCTTTCATGCCCGAATGGTATTCATATGATTTATTTGGATTAGCCTATTGGGAAGGGTTTTCAGGAGTTATAGCAGGGATGTGGGTGACATAACCAGTCGATTTGAGCCTTTCATATAGCTTGTCGATCAGTTCGATAATAGTGGTATATTGTTTTGGAGGCCTGCGATCGAAATTTGGTCGGGGTCTAGGAAAGTTTTGGCGAGTGGGAGGTGATTGATAGTGACAGGGTTGAGTATTGTAGACTGGGTAGACGTTTGTGGGTTGGGAGTATCTGGGTGAAGTAGGCTGATATGTAGGTGGTGGAGCTTGGTAAGAGGGCGAGGTTGCTTGGTAATTTAGAATAGGTTGATATGTAAATGGAGATATTGGGTAGGTTGGTATTTTATTGGGGACTTTGTTCCCTATGCAACCATTACGGCGCTCAGGTCCCTTTTCTTGGACGTGCCACCACACTGTAGAGCCCTATTGGTAGCCTGCAAAGCTTTAAAGTTTGTGACCATACCACTTTTTATACCTTCCTCGATCCTCTCCCCTAGCTTGATGATGTTAGAAAATTTCTGTCTTTCAATCAGCATCAACCTTTCATAGTACTGTGGGTCTTGAGCTCGGACGAAAAACTTGTTCATTTGTCATTTTTTCTAAAGATGGTCTAACCTTACCAGCTTCTGATCTACAATGAGTAACATACTCGCGGAATTCTCCGTAGGTTTCTTCTTTAGGTTCTGGATGTAGAACACATATGGCACACTTTCTGTGTTGAACTTGAACCTGTCCATGAAATCGGACGCCGTACTTACCCAATTCGACCACTTCTTCTGGTCTTGGCTGATGTATCAAGATAGAGCATCTCTCTTTAGACTCCTCATGAAGAGTTTCATGCAAATCTTCTCGTCCTTCCCTACTCCAACCAGCTTGTCGCAATATGTTCTTAGATGAATTTTTGGATCCCCTGTATCGTCAAACATCTCAAACTTAGGAGGTTTGTACCCCTCGGGCAGTTCGACATCGGGTTTAATGCAAAAGTCTTCATAATTTAGCCCTTCAATCCCCTTCTTCCCTCGACACCCTGAATTCTGCTAGTCAACTTCTTGAGTTCTTCTGCCAGATTCCTGATAACCGAGTATTTATCATCAGACTCGGGTGTATTTGAAATGGGTTGAGTAGGATGCAGAACAGTTCCAAATAGATAGGGGTGTTGTGGTGAGGGTGAAAATGGTCATTTGTGGATTTCACATGTTTTGGGATAAACAATGGAGTATTGTTAGATGTGTGGAAAGTGTTGTAGTGGTGGTGATGAGCGGAGTTGTCTTAGAATGTTTTGTGGAGGTGTAGGGGTTTGAGCGTTTAGGAAACTGACATCTGGGGTGGTGAGAGAAAATGACAAGCTTTCCAAGTTCCGAACATGGTCCAATTCTTTTTGAAATTTCAACAACTTCTGCTCGAGCTGGGAGGCACCTTCCTTGGAAACCTGAATACCCTGAGTAACCTCTACCCGTTCAACTAAATTTTCGTCTCTGGTATTGCACAAATATTCGATTTTTCCTTTGTTCCTATTTCTGATAGGACTAGGAAGAGGAGTAGGTGGAGGTCCCTTGGATATTGTGGTGTAAGAAGATGATGCCAGAGTGTGCGAACTAACCTTTAGGGAGGGGAATAAACAAAAGTAAAAACAAAACAAGGTAACATGTTATTGAGGGTTATAAGAAAAAAAGGTTGCGATATTTAAACCAATAGTGCGGGAGTATAAATCGTCTCTTATTTTGAGAGCTTCATTGTGCCCGAGGTAGGCCTAGCGACAAATTGATTTGGTGAACTTATAATGCTAAATGCCTTATTTTATTGATAAAAATATGTCGAATCCCAAAACGATACTAAATAGTACGAAATACAATGTCACTAACGGCCATGTGCCTTATTACATTCTTAAAGTAAAGAAACGATTCCTATCTATTTGGTCCCAGAAGGACCTTCCCCAGACTCGGCATCTTTGGCTCCATCGAACAGCTTCACCAACTCACGAAATCCTAGTAGCACATAGGCCCTATTCAAGTGCCCACCTTCATTTCCTTCAGCGTTCTGGCAGACTTTGATTCTCTTGATGAACTTCCTTTCCAACTCCACCAAACCTCGCTCCAAATGCCCCAATCGCTTGTTGGCACTGACAGCCATGTCTTGTATTTCACGATGCTCACTTTTCCATTCCCGAATCCTCTTGCGCAATTGGTTGTACTTAACAGGTACTTTAGCCTTTTCGTCGATGATCATATGACCTCGAACAAACCCGGGTTGACCCAAACCATTATAATTATCCTCCAACTAGCTTGGATAGTATGGAGTATATCCAGCATGGCACCTGTCCGGCTCAATGCTATATCTTACTAGGACAATTTTGTAGTACCACATGTGTTGAGCTTGGCACTTGTAAGGGCTATCGTTATCCTGAAAGTCAGCTCAAAAGTGACTCATCTTGTTGACCGTTGGTATAATCTGCTTCCTACCAGCCTGTCTCATAACTTGCAGAGGGATATAAGGATATGTTCCTCTCAAATCGGTAAGTATCAGAAACTGTGCATCCTGAGATCGAGCAATGTACTCTTCAGTAGGGAACCATTCGAACATCCATTGTACTTGGTTCTCTTTCAGATTTTTAAACAGTTCTACCCATCCTTTGTCATCCTCCGGCTAAGAAAACATGTTGGGCATATAGTTCATTTGTCTTGTCTTATGTAAGACAATATGATCGTCCCAATCCCTATGCTGGATCTCTTGTCGATATTCACCCTTCTGGAGGTGTTCCATGAGCCATAGTTGGAGTAACAAGTTGCAACGCTCGAAGTGCTTGGCTCCCTGTTGATACTTATGTAGGGCTCAGTACATCTCTGCAATAATCACGGGCACTATGCTAAATGGCTGCCAGTCAATTCCTTCCTTTAAAGTTTTAGTGACCATAGCTAGTCTGGTATGGATCATAGTCTTTTTATATTAAATACTATCATCCCTTAGAAGCAGAACATGTAGACGAAGACCCTTTTATGGATATGACCCAATTATGTGAGGGCGAACTCCTTAGGATAACTACGGTAGGACTTTCTATGACCATACCTTTCGTACAAATATTCAAAGGGAATGTACGACTCCTTCAGGCAAGCTAAATGCGGATTCTTCTCTAGGCCCATCATCTTGAAAAAACCTCGACCCTTGTGGTCCTCTGGAATTAGCAGACCCAGAATTTCCCATTGTATACCAGCTAGCCCTCCAATTTCCTCTAGTAGGGGTGTCATCTCAATCTCCCCGAACCGAAACACAGACCTATCGCAATCCCAGAACAGGGTGGCAGCTTCAATAATTTTGTTGTTGGGTTGGATTTCCAAACAGGAAGTTAAATTCCCCAAGTATTTTCAGACATGGGTGTGATTACTGGAATGAAGATCTTCCCACCAATTTAGCAATTTCGGGTGGATGTTAGTGACCATGCCGAATCTGGGGACTTCGTGCCTCATTTATGCAAAACAAAAGTGTTAGGCCCTTACCCCCGCCAGACTCGACTTTTTTTAAAATATTAACAATTGGCATGAGCAGCATATAGTTCTCCAAATAATTGCACAGAATGGGTAGTGTCCATTTGGGTTCCAAGGAAACCCAATTGACTTTGGACAAGACTATCTTAAAGAGTCATTATGTGGACAACATAACTGACTCGGCTAGGTTTTGACAATGATGCATGCACTATTAGACAGGGTAAGGTTTCTATGGGGTATTAGACTGGTACCCTTGAGTGGATAACTCAAGAGGGAAAGGCACGGAACCATCGACTATACCGTTGATCGACTAGTTTTACTGCTAATATGCCTTTGCCGGATTTAGGGGGTGATAATATCGAAAGACCGCAGCCACTCATTATAAGTATTGATATGGTATATTGTTTGGACGAGTGGAAGATGATGTTGAATATGCAATCACAATAATTAAACAAGTTTTCATGTATTTGCACGTTCACAAAGTAATAATTACAATAATTGATCATTATTACAACAATATTAAAGGGAAGCAGTAAAAGAAAGCATTATAGAAAAGAAACAAAAAGCCAAGTCAGCTTTCGAGGTAAGAGAGAAAAATAAATACTTAAAGACATTAAAGACATTTAAGTGAGCATAAAATCACAAATAGCATGAAATGGCAAAAGCCTTAAAGAAATTCCCCAGCAGAGTTGCCATGCTGTCACGCCCCCTTTTTCTCGCGAAATCAGGTTTATGACATTTTAGAAGGCAACTCATTACCTTTTGGGAATTGGGTTTTAATTGAAGAGTCACCACCTAATGATTAAAGTGTATTAAGACACTAAAAGGATTTTGATTTAGAAACCAGAGATTTGGGTAAGGGCTAGAAATTATCTCGAGGGGAAGGTGTTAGGCACCCCTCAATATCCACTAGTATGGTTCCTGGCCATGCTACAATTGTGACTTTAAATGCAAACAACAGATAGACACATAAAGGTTTCAAATAGATTTTTTTCACACAATGGTTGCAAGTAGTTGAGATTGAAAGAAAGCAAAGAAGGCTGAAGTTGAAAAAGTGAAAGTTCTGAAAATAAACAAGTAAAAGGGAAGGGCATCCTAGGTTTATAAACAATATGGATCATATAAATGCAATACCCGATAATCACTCCTTAGAAGAGAGGTTACACATGGTATTAGCGTATCGATCATCATATCCATATCTACCGTTTCCCATCTCGTTGAGGTATTAAACACGAAATGGATTCGCTACTTATTGCATGCTAGTGTCCGCCCCAATCCTATCCGTCCCGAAGACATTTGGGAACTACTAGTCCTAAAGGGAAGGAGATTTTGGCTTTTTATGGTTTCAAAGGTATAAAATTCTAAGGCGTCAAGCGAAACGCATAAAGCAAGTATGGGAAAACGCATAACAATTAAAAGGCTCAAATAGGCATTCTCACTTAAAGACATATTGTTTAACATGTCTTGCATGTACTAATTATGGTCTGAGTCAAAATTAAACGGAGGAAGCAAACTGGTTTATTACATATTTCAGATAAGAAACTGGAATCAGATCTGCCTGCTAGTTGGAATTAACGAAGCCTGATTCATTAGCAAATTTACCCTATAGCTTGCCTAAGGGAGACCTATAGGCATGATATCTAAAAATACGAGAGAGAGAGAGAGAGTGAGAGAGAGAGAGAGAGAGAGAGATACTGATTCCAAAAGAAGACTTATTAACTGCAAGAACATAAGTTCAGCAGACATTTAAGCAATGTTATTACTGATTTTAAACTCATAAGCGAGTGGTCGGTTCAGATTAGTCGATTACTCATATAGGCATGCTTTCTAAGTGTTATTGATTTTAAAATGCTTATAGTCGAAATAAAAAAGCAGAAAGTCCTATAGTTATGGTATCTAGAATGATGTTTGTTATTTAAACCTATATGTACGTTTGCCGAGAGATAGACGCATATGCAGAATTCAGGAAACTCTATAGACATGTTCTATACGTGATAGGCCGAAATGCAGAATCTATAGACATGGTATCTACATATGAAATACAGAACCTATAAACAGGGTGTCTACATGAAATGCAGAACCTATAGCCATGGTTTCTATATGAAAAATGCAGAAGTGCAGAACTTGTAAACAAGATTTCTATAGGAAAAATGTAGAAGTGTAGAACTTGTAAACATGATTTCTATATGAAAAATACAGAAGTGAGAACAAAACATGCCTGCAGAAGTAAATACCTATGAACATGATATCTACCCTTATGCATAAATGTGTGACCCTCCCCTTTTCACTAAAACCCCATGAGTTATTACAAATTATTAAATCCCAGAATAAGTAAAATAAAATTACATCAGAAAGCTAAAAAATCCCAACCAAGGAGAGCCTGATTTAGACTTTTGTCTGAAGCACGAGGTAAACCAACTCCAAAGATCAAATTCCAAAGCCTTTCTCTTATTTAGGATTTGTAAGAGTTCCCTAATAGTCTCAAATGGACTCCGAGCAATGCTTACAGCCCAAATATATTGCAAAGTTGAGTTAACTGCGGTATGGAAAGGCCAGCCCTCAAATGTCCAAGTTTAGAGGGAGCTGAAGGTCCCCAAGCAAGGCTCATAGGAGCGGGACAGAACTTAGAATCTAGGAGAGAGTGAAAGTGCATAGAGGGGATTTTGGGGGAAGACAAGACAGGCTGGTAGTCATACCCAGCAATTGGAAGTGCTGGCACACCCGCAACAAGCCTGTTAGCCACATTGTTTTGAAGTTAGGATCCATTAAAGGATCAATTCCAGATATGAGAAAAAATTTGGATGTTTCCATGATTTGAACTTTCGCTCAAACACATAGAAAGGAATGGGATATGGGGATTCACAACAGCAACAGATGCAAACAGAACAACATACTTAATACTGAACATAGGCAGCAAAGTAAACAAGATTGTAGAAGCTATAAAGCAAACATATAAGGATGAGGTAGAAAACTAAATTAGAACATACCGGTTTTAGGGAAACAATAAAAGAAAAGCAGTAGTCTTGTAAAGCCAAATTGCAAGCAAATAGTCAGAAGATCTCATAAGTGAGTGGAGTGTAGAATTATAAGTGTGAAGTGTGAGAGTATAGGAATTGAAGGTGTTCAGTAAGTAATGTGTATGTTGAAAGTGTAGAAGGGTCGTGCCCTTTATAGTGCAGAAAGGAAAGTAGAAATAGGTAAAAAAATAGTTTTGAAATCAATTACATAAGTTCCCCTTCAGTTAAGGGATTCTGATTTCAAATGGGTAAAACAATTAAGGAAAGAAGTTGATCAAACATTTTTCCAAAGCAGCACAAGAAGGGTAAATACACAGGGACTTATTTAAAGAAAAATTCTGATAGCACATGGTTTTTGCAAATAAGGAAAGGAAATCAATCAACCGCCAGTAAATCACAAAGTTTGAGATTTGGTATGAATGAATCCAACCAGAAAAAGTGAAGAAGGGTGTTTTTACTTAAAGAAATTTATTAACAATCAATCAAACCTTTCTTAAAAGGAATTCTAAATCAATCACAATTTGGAAAGCCTTTTGAAGAAGGGTTCAACACACATATAAAAGAATATAGACATGCTTAAACAAGAAAGAACTGTCTTGCCAATCAGAAGAGTCTAGCATAGATGAGTTTAGAGTCATAAACAAAGATGTTAAACTCCAGTTTATAGACTGAAAATGAGTGTGAGGGAGTCAAGGGTTCCAAAGTAGAACCCTAGTTCAAACACAAAATCAACCTCATAAAAACCCCCAAATTCTAGGGTTTCTAAGTCGAATCAGATACAGAGACGAGGAGCCAAGTAAATGAAATAGGCCCAGAGATCTCTTTCAGAGACTCATGAGAAAACAAATAGATACAATAGAAAATTCGAAGCAAATAGAGTGAAGAAACAGATTTAAAGCATAGTGATAGTAGAAGGAATATGTTTTAAGAAAATCTTGGAACTTAAACAACTTCAGAAGAGAAAAAAGGCAATATAACACTTAGGAAAACAGTGGAGAAAACATGTTTTTTTTTTAAAAAAAGTCCAGTGAAAGGTAAACAAAGAATTTAAAAACTTAGTAGGAACATAGAGATGTAGGAAAAGCCTAGCAAAAGAACACATAAGGAAACATAGCAAGATAAACATGTGAGAGCATGATATAGTAGAAGAAAAAACGGAGCAAAATAAAAGAACATGCAAACATAAAAACATAGTAAAAGATCATGCAATGTAAAAAAGAAAACATAAGAATATAGCATAGAACGATAACCACAAAGAAAAGAAGAAGAAGAAGAAGAGTCCGAGAAACATCTTGAAACTTCGGAAACCCTAAATTGAAGAGAAGTAATTTTTGAAAGAAAAATTAGAGAAAATGTTTTAAAACTTTAGTAAAGCACAGATATAGACTAGATTTAAGAAGACAATCAGATAAACCTTGAATATATAGGGTTTTAGAGGAACCTTAGAATGAGAAAGGCTTAGAAAAAGGTCCGATCTTGAGTCGGATGAGTCAGAACCAAGCTCGAAAAACTTTGGATATGACGGAGTAAATCCAAAAAGGCCAAGGAACCTTGAATCGGAGACGATCTGAACAGACACCATCAAGGTCAGACCATAAAGCTTTGAGCACCAAGCTTCTAAGGGTGGAGGGAGGTGAGTACAGGCCATCCAGATCCTAAAAAGCCATGGATTCCGGTGAGATTGCGGTTAAAAATGGCTGAGAGAGGCTAGGGTTTCAGGAACCTTCGAGATAGAGTTTGAGAGACGAAAGGGCTCTTGGGCGGTTGAGAGAAGAGAATGAGGTAAGGTTAGGGCCAATTGTGGCCGTTGATCAAAATGATCAACGACCTGGATTAAAAGATTGACTGGGCAGTTTGTGTTGACGGGTTAGTGGTCGGGTCATTTTAGGGTTTGGGCGGGTCCGGTTCGAGACTGAGATTGGGTCAATTAGGGGATCAATTTGGCTACAATTGAAATGCAAATGAGGCTAGTTTATAAATAGCCAATTTTTTCCCTTTTATTATATACAAACAGTAAACATGATTTTGAAAGCAAATTAAAGTTTTGGATTAGTTAATAATATATAAAAATTGATTTAAAAATATTGCAACCAATTTTAAAATTATAAAATTCTATTCAATATTAAAGTAGGCTAAACTTGTAATTATATGTAATTTATCTTTTAAAATACAAAATAAAATTTGTAAAAATATACGAAAATTACATTAACTATATTTTGGTATAAATATGAGAATAAAATAAACTATTCACAAAAATTGATGATTTTGGGAATAATTATTGATTTTGTACTGCTAAAATGGACACGAAATTGATTTTAAAAATCCTTAAAAAATTGGAAAAAATATTAAAACACTTGGGCATGCTTATATACATATATGTTATTTTGTATGTATGAAAAATGCATAAAAAAACTGGGTATCAACAAACAAGAGATAAAGGATCCTGGTGAATTCCAGAATTGTGTAATAATGGCTTCAGGCTAAGTGGGAGAGCACCACTGCCTATGATAGGATTGTCTGGTTAACTACTAGTGAGGTTTCTGGTTATTAGCATAGTGAGGGGTCATTTTGGCTACGAAAAGAGCATAAGTATTAATTCGAGCAAAGGAATCGTTAGAGGCGTGCTAAGGTTGGCCTTATTGGCTCATGTTTAGACTTGGGGAAGGATTCATGATTTATGCCTTGTACAAGTGGGTTTCAAGGGAAATGATTTTGCCGGGTGATTCGTCGAGAGAGTATTCATGTGCTAGAAGATTTATGGAATTAATTATATTCGGGGTCAGTTTAGAGTGGGTGGCTCTCAGCAACGTTCCTAGTGGATTCTGATGGCACATCGTAGTGCCTAGTAATTTTGAGCCTATACGTACGGTTAAGAATCAAGCCTGGTAGTAGCTTCTGAGAAGGGGCACATAATGTTCTATGATGTTTTGACTTACAGTGTAGCCTTCGAGAGGTATAAAATGGTTTGTAGGGTTTGAGACAACATGGTCTCATGATTTAAGGTCCCTTGGAATGAGTACAGATGGAGTATGATATGTGTTGGATTAAGTTATTATTATTTCTAAGGCAATCAAGGATAAATTGGAAGAAGATAGATTGATTAGCCATAGTTGAATTGGTATATTGGTGGCAGTGATCAGTTCCTTCAGCGTGATTGAGTTATGCAAGGGAATTGTAGCGTCACGTGTGAGGCTGGTTGGCCGCCGTAATTAATGTTATTCAAAAGTATTCTATTGCTATGGACTGTTATGCGTAGGCGTACTAAAGAAGTGTTGTGGTAGCTTAGACCACTACTTAGAGATTTGCATATCCTACGGTTAAGAGAGTTCAACTGTGTGTTGCTAAGGTTCTCATGAAGTGAGAAAAGTAAAGAGTTTTATATGATGAAGTGTTAATCCATATGTGGTTACGGATCTATGAGGAAAGATCGTGTTCTATCGTGTGTTGGCATGTTAGGTGCAGTGAGTGGTACGGAACTCGAAGAGAGGATCAAGGTTGCATGTTCGGTGTTGACAAGAAAGTCACGAGCTCGGATGAGAAGGGATGTAGTTTTGATGTTTAATGTAAGTTGGTATTGCCTTCAGCGTCACCTAAGAGCAGTGTTTGTGAAAAAGGCTTTGCACCCTGGTTAAGGATTCTTCATCGCTTTTTAGCATCAGTGTAGCCGCTGGTTTGGATTTGCATATTTGTTATCTGTTACGGAAGGTTGTGGGAACGTGCCTCACGGGAAGGTTGTATAAGTGTGGCATGTAGTCATTTGATTGGTTGAAGAGTTAAACTAAGAATGACGATTGTGGCGATATCGTTGATTCAGGAATTGATGCTTGGAGGGAACTTGATGTATTGAGCTGTAGATTGTGGAATATTACTTTGGTTATGATGGTTGTTCTTATATGTTATGAGCGAGAGAAGTTACTATGAAGGTTACTAGCCTAGTTTAGTGCGATCAGAATCAGCTTGAAGTCTGTGGATATGGGCTTTATATCAGGTCAGACATGTTCATTTCAGTAATGCCCTCCTTATGGAGGAGTAGTCGTGGTGTTATTTTGTCGTCATATATTTCATGTAATGATTCATTGCACCGTGTGAATTATGAGATGACTTGGGAAAGTGCTTATGTGTTGAGGTTACTCGTAGAGATGATGTTATATCAGCAAAATGGCTCTTGACATCCATATTGTATATCGTACCTCTGTTGTGTTTGAGTTTGTAGCTTATGACACTATATGTCCTCGCATGGATGGTATTATGCACTTAGCGTGCTTGTGACCGATATTCGGTATCTTGTTGTAATAATCAATTCAGCTCGATGTGTATCTCCTTATGTGAGTTTTATGTGCGAATCAGGTTGCACGCCATAGCAATGTGATGATTTTTACACTCCCTTATATTCTATTCTATGTGTTTTGTTCCTCCATTTTCTAATGAAGGTTCATATTAGTTGCGTGATTGAGTAGTCCCTTCCAGAGTTCATTTTCCTTATGAATCACGTTCGAGTTGGTAGCCTACTGGCATATTGCGGCATCATATGAGACTTTTGACCATGTTTGGGGGTGGCTATTGCCCGAGCAGTTTGTGCTAGTTGAGACAAGATCATTGGACTTAGGATCAGTGCAATCTGAATATGTGAAGTATTTTAAAGAGTAAAGGCCATTATTTTGTTCAGAAAGAGGTGATAGTTCTTGGCAGGGTATAGACCCTATGAATCGTTGATTCAACAGTTGGTTATGAATTCCTACACATCTCTTCTGTCGTGGCGGTATTGTAAGGGTTAGAGCAGGACCTAGGTAGGTAATAAGGTGCAATCGGAACATCAGATTAATGGAATTTTGATTTGTTCGATCATAGAATGCTATTGTGGTCCTATAAGTAAGGTAGTGCAAGTTATGAATTCAGCCAAGGTATACAGTCATGTTTTGGTGCTGAGTGTAGTTATTGATACGGTGGATGTAGGTTGGAACAGGCCTGGAAGAGAATTTTGGATGTTGAAACTGGGCTCCAAGGCTTATTTGCCTAAATGAAAGAGGTTATCTTTAGATTTATTCGAGCTGATATGCCCAACTAAGTTGTGGTAGCACGGGTTGGTGCACGAGGTACTAAGTAGTGATTCTAGACAAACCCAACTCAGTTCCTAGCACGTTCGAGGACGAACGTATGTTTAAGTGGGAGAGGATGTAACGACCCAATCGATCATTTTAAGCCCCAACATGTCATTCAACAGTTCGAGGCCATGAGCAGCAGGCATTATGACTTTTACACGTGGTCGAAATTGAATTTCGGGAAGTCCAGAGTTGACTTGGAGAGGAAATTCTTATTTCGGAATCTTTAAGTTGAGAGAATTGACTGGGATTGGATTTTAGAGTAAACGACCTTGGAATCAGGATCTGAAGGTTTCAGTTCATTTTTATGATCATTTCGAACATGGGCATATGCCCGGATTGGGTTTTGGGTGACCTGAGAGCGTTTTGGCGCCTATTGTGGAAGTTAGCATTTTGGAAGAAATTAAATAAGTTTGGGTTGAAATGCATTTCTGTGTTATCAAAGTCCATTTGGGATTCTGAGCCTCGTAGTAGACTCGTATGGTGATTATGGAATTGGGAGCGCGATCGGAAGTGAATTCGGAGGTCCGTGGGTCATTTTGGAGTCATTTGGCTAAAGATAGAAATTTGAAAGTTTTTGAGAAGTTTGACCGGAAGTGGACCTTTTGATATCGGTGTCGGAATTTGATTCTGAAAGTTGGAATAGGTCTGTAATGTTCAATATGACTTGTGTGCAAAAGTTGAAGTCAATCGGACGTGATTTAATAGGTTTAAATATCAAAATTAGAAGTTTGAAGTTCTAAAGTTCATAAAGCTTGGATTGGAGGTCGATTCGTTATTTTAGAGTTGTTTGATATGATTTGAGGCTTCGAGCAAGTTCGTAAAGTGTTTTGGGACTGGTTGGTATGATTGGTTGGTGTCCCGGGGGCATTAGTGAATTTCGGGTGGTTTACGGATCAAATTGGAGCTTGAAGGATAAGCTGAAGGGGTCTGGTTGCTTGTATAACTGCTTCGCAGAGGGTTCACCATAGAAGCTTCCGTAGAAGTAAGGAATTGAACCGCAGAAGCGGTTAGATATGAAGGGAGCAAAGGCCGCATGTGTAAAGAAATTACCGCATCTGCGTGATCGCAGATGCGGTCAGGGCGGCGGGCCGGGGCGGCCAAGGGAAGGACCGCAAATGCAGGGTATTGGCCGCATCTGCGCAAGCGCAGAAGCGGCGAGGAGTCCGCAGGTGTGAAAGTCGCTGGGCAGAATGTTTTAAAAGGCAGGGTTGGGTTCATTTCACCCATATTTTCTCTTCTTTGTGGGTGATTTTGGAGCTTTTTGAGATGGGCTTCCACCTAGAAACTTGGAGGTAATTTAATCCCGCCTATCTTGAGTTAAATACATTGATTATGTATTGATTTAGCATGTAAATTGGTAGAAATTTGGAGTTTTGGTAGAAAGACCTAGAAATTGATATTCTTGGAATTTGACCACGATTTTGGGTATGGAATTAAGAGAAAATCATATATTTGAGTTTGTGAGTTCATGGGTAGACTCTATCTTTGAAAATTTTCAGAATCCGGGCACGTGAGCCCGAGGGCTTTTTTATCAACTTTTCGATCGGGGTTACGAATTGTTATAAATTGGATTGTAATGAGTAATTGAGCATATATTAATGAATTTACATAATTATTGACTAGTTTTGGAGCGCTGTGCATCAATTTGAGTCTTCGGAAGGGCGTGGAATGCCGGTTATGGAACTTCGGAGTGAGGTGAGTCTCCTTTCTAAACTTGTAAGAGGGAATTTTTCCCATAGGTTAACTAAGTAGTTATGTGCTCCTATTTGTGGGGGTTACATACGCACAAGGTGACGAGAGTTCATGCGTAGCTACTAATATCT
Source organism: Nicotiana glauca (assembly GCA_026770625.1). Classification (NCBI taxonomy): domain Eukaryota; kingdom Viridiplantae; phylum Streptophyta; class Magnoliopsida; order Solanales; family Solanaceae; genus Nicotiana; species Nicotiana glauca. Next base: position 63,713 of record MU679553.1, on the reverse strand, counting down.
ATGAGTCCGGGTAGTCTAGGACCCAAAATCATGCTATAATTGGAATATCTGTAACCTTATTGACAATTGAATTTTTTAAATCGTATCGAATTGGTAAATGAATTTCTAAAAAGATTAAACTTCATTTTCTTGAATTGTTAAAAGAGAATTGGCTTCTCCTTGGATAATTGTTCCCTGATAATTCATGATTAACTGATTATTGTGTTTATTTATATTAGATCGCGTCGCATGTATGATTCGCGAGCGGGGTAATAGATCCATCAATGGTTCGTGTCGTTCGACCCTAGGCGCACGTTTTACATTTATGTTGGATTGGGCCGCATGACCTCGGCATGAGTTACGCATGCTTGTATTGCTTGCCTTGAGATTTATTGATATTGATATCTGCTCTCCCCGACTTGAGATAATTATTAATTAATGGATTATGAATCCGGAGAATTTAAATAAAAAACAACTTTTACCTGTTTCATGACTTATCTTAATTTACTGTTGTTAATAAATCCGTGAATCATCGCATTAATAAATTTATTATTGGACCATTAGTAAGTGTCGAAGTCGACCTCTCGTCTCTACTTCTTCGAGATTAGATGGGATACTCATTGGGTAAACGTTATTTTCGTACTCATACTATACTTGCTGTACATTTTTATTGCACCGGTTCATAGGCTTAGTAGCGTAGCAGCATGCTTGATGTGGAGACTTAGGTGAGCTGCACTTCTCGGGACGACCCGCAGCCCGTAGAGTCTCCTCTAGATTGTTGTATTTATCCTTAGTCCAATTTATATTCCGAAGATTGTTGTATTACATTATTTCTTAGACATTGCTCATGCAATTGTGATACCGGGTTCTGTGATGTCTATGGGTTTATTCAGGAATTTTAAAAGTTGTTAAATGTTTCGTTATTTATTCAGTAGAACTTAATATGTATTGTTTAAATATGTAAATGAAGTGGTTTCAGAAATATTTAAAATGAGATTTTCATTAAGTATTTTTTGTTGGCTTGCCTGACAGCAGTGTCCGGCGCCATCACAAGCATTAGTGGATTTTGGGTCGTAACAGCTTTAGAATTTTTAATTTGTTCAGGTATATTTCAAACATATGACGTATTTTATTCACACCAGCATTGTAAATTCTAATCGTAGAAGCTACTGATTTGTTCTACCAGTCCTTGGGGAGTGTGTTAGAGTCGGTTAAATATTAATTGAATCGCATTGTTATTATTTGGCTTACCTAGCGGGTGAAGTTAGGTGTTATCATAGCTAGTTGAATTTTGGATCATGACTATTATGTAGCGTGATTCAATAATCTCAACATTTTTTATATATATAGAGTATAGGCATATATTTTTAAAAATCACTAAAATTGTATGATTTTTTTTTAATTTTAACCTGTAATTTCTAAATGGTAATGAATTCATGATAAAAACTTAAAAATTGAATCCAATCAAAATTCTAAATTCACCTCTCTCTCCTTTGTACTTGAGTCCTGGCGGCTGGCAAGCTTAAATATAACATCTTCGGATCCAAGAACTGCTTGTTGTGCCAAGGTCAAGGATATTCAAAATCCTTGATTGGGTTATTTTGCTCGCTTGTTTCACTTCTTAATCACCATCACTATAATTCGTCTGAGTGTATGGACTTAGGATGAATATTTGATAGGTTAATGCAACTGTACGCGATTGGTCTTATCTCAGTTTGTGGTGCACTGTGATTAATCTTATCTTCTTCAGTTTGAGCGGTGAAGCTTTACGTTCTGAAAACTCAAATTCAAACACGTGCAAAAATCAATCAAAATTCATAAAGTGACGTTTGTTTCGAAGTAGGTACGAAAGTGGTGTATTTGGATGTGCAATATCAACAAAATACAAATTGGTTCTTTGTTACTTTTCTTTCGTTTATTATTATTTGATTTTTAATTTGCTTAGTACTATTTATTATATATCTTATATAGTTAATGTAATATGGAGTAATATACACTTATTACACTCTTGACTATAAAGAGGGATTGCTCCAAAAATTTGTTGCAAGATTATATTATTATTTTGTCAATTTCGTAGAAGATGAAAAAAGATCTATATAAATTTGATGTTGGGTATATTTTTATATGTTTTGATATTAATTTACTCAAATTTTATCGCGCTTCGGTTATCTTTGATATTAATTAGTATGCCTAACTTAGCTTGATAAGGGAGTTTTCTACTTATTTTGGTGTTAATGATAATGAATAACGTAAATACTTTTGAGATGGAATTCGAGAGCAAATGGATATTTTGAAGAGTATTCTTAGATTATTGACTAATGATGATGGACAAACAGTTAAAGACATACGACATGCAAAGAATGGAATTTGATTGATAGATCCCAAGTTAAATGAAGACAAAATCGAATACAAAAAGAGAAATCTTAAGGATAACGGGGGCATGGAGGAGACTAAGTTTTAGCGGATGTTCATTACACATAATTTTTACATAACTTTTGCCCAAAAGGGAGTATGGAGCTGCCGTGGTGATCGAGATTCATCAAATTTTATCTTTTCTTCCGCCAACCTTAATAGTTTTTTTTTAAATGATTTGTTGTTGGCTATCTTGGGTTAATTTCATAAATGGTCATATAACTATGATATTTTTTCACTAAAGTCATATAACTTTATTTTCTCACACAAAAATCATATAACTATGATTTTTTTCCACTAAACACATGTAACCTTGTTTCTCACACAAAAATCATATAACTATGACTTTTTTTTTCACTAAAGCCATATAACTTTGTCTTGTCACACAAAAATCATATAACTGTAATTTTTTTATACCAAAATTATATAATTATGTTTTCTCACACAAAAGTCATAAAACTTTTACTAACTCACACAAAAATTACAGTAACCGCAAAATATAATTTTTCACTAGTATTTTCTTATTTTGTAGATTTTTGTTTCTTATTTTCTGCCTAAAAAATAATAATTCAATTAAAATAGGAATGAATCAACCCGACCTCGCCCATCCGATCCAACATTCATATATATATACATTAAAATAATACTAAAGGCAAACAGTAAATTCTTTAAAATATGATACTTCTATTATTTATTTTCTTTTCCGAGATTTTTCAAGTGCTCTCTAATTATACCTTTTATTTCTTTATTTTTTTGTCATAATCTCATCTATTCTGAATTGAATTTTTTATGGGGAAAGAATTCACTTTTAGTAAATAGGAATGACGAAACTTTTAGTTTATATAAATGAGTATTGGGTCGCGTGTTCAAGGTCGGGTTGAGTCATTCCTATTTTAATTGGATTATTATTTATTAGGTGAAAATAAGAAAATAAAAATTTACAAAATAAGAAATGTGACGACCTAGACGGTCGCCTTAAGAATTAAGGCCCTGATCGCCTATTGCTTTCCCCAAGTTTTATTTCTGCTATTTTGATTTGTCGGGACGTTCGATTATGTGTTTCGGAGAGTTTTGGGACACTTAGTCCCGAAATGAGAGCTTAAGTGTTGGAAAGTTATCCGTAGTCGGAATACTGTGAAGACAGCCTCGGAATAGAAATTCGAGGGTTCGATTAGCTCTGTTAGGTGATTTCGGGGTTGGGAGCGTGTTCGAAATATGTTTTGGAGGTCCGTAGCTAATTTAGGCTTGAAATGCCGAAGTTTGAATTTTTGAAGTTTCCGGTCCGATAGTGAGATTTTGATTCGAGTATCGGAATGAAATTTCGGAAGTTGCAGTAATTTTATCATATCATTTGGGATGTGTGTGTAAAATTTCAAGTCATTTGGACGAGATTTGGTTAAGTTTTTGATCGAAATCGTGTTTTGTTAGAATTTGAAGTTCTTAGGCTTAAATCATTGGTTAACTCGAGTTTCTGATATTGTTTTAGGATGTTGAAGGATTGGTGCATGTTTGAATAATGTTATGAGATATGTCCGTAAGCTTGGGTGAAGTCCCGAGGGCCGCGAGTGTGTTTCAGGTGCTTAACGGAGCTACATTGAGTTGTAAAAAGTTGCAGGTTTTTGCCCAGGTCAGTTGCAGACTATTCTTCTTTGCGATCGCAGCTTCCCTTATGCAATCGCATAGTGCAAATTCGGAGTGTGATATTTTTGTTCTACGCGATCACATTATCTCATTCGCGATCGCGGAGGTCAGCTTTTCCCTTCTCCGCGATCGCAATTGTCCTCCCGCGTTCGCATGGTAAAAATTTGGACCTCGTAATTTCTTGCGTTTTCTTCTTCGTGGTCGCATGGACCTGTCTGCGATCGCATACAACTATTTTCTTCTCTTCTGCGATCGCAGGCCTGGGGCCGCATTCATATAGACCACTTTTGAACCTTTAAAAAATTTACACATAGCGATCGCGTTCAATTTCACGCGATCGCATTGAACAAATACCTTGGCAGTTACAAACATTTCAAAATCTGAGGGTTAGCCATTTTTATCAAAATATAAGTTTGGGAGCTCGGTTTTGGCAGACATTTTGAGGGATTTTCGTGAGCAACGACTGAGTAACGATTCTCTACTCTCTTACGCTTAAAACCTACTAATCCAATGAAGAATTCCTTCTTAATTTCGGACTTTTGAATGAAAAATGGGTAAAACATCATAGACCAAGTTATTGAGTTTTAAGTGGGGGTTTGACCTTTGATTTGAGAGATTTTTATATGGTTAGACTCGTGAGCGTACGAGGGTTCTGAAAATATAAAATTTATCTGATTCCGAGATGTTGGCCTAAGGGGCATTTTGGTTATTTTACCTAAATTTGCATCTTAGATTTAAATTAAATAGTAGAATCAGTTGCTTGAGATGTTATTTATGATATGAAATTGAGTTGAATAGATTTGGACCATTTGGATTCGGATACTCGTGGCAAAGGCATGGTTTCTAGTTGATTTTTGTGCCGGTTCGAGGTAAGTGGCTTGTCTAACTTTGTGTAGGAGACCTTCCCCTTAGGATATGATATTGGTAATTGAATGCCTTGTATACTTGAGCTAGTCGTTGAAAAATCTAATTTTACTTTAAATTTTTAGAATGAGTTTCCTTCTTATCTGTAGTATTTTATTCTCAATTATAGACTGTGTTAGCTAGAAAAGCATTTTTAGTTGTCCTAAATTGCCTATTTACTCAAGTAGCTTTGTTGCACTACGTGAAGCATATTAGGCTAGAACTACCTGTTGCCTGGTATTTTTGTGCTTCATTTCTGAATATCTTCGTGTTGTGACTTCGTATTTATATTGGGACTACAGATGTGGGATTTCGGTAGCTCCCTCCTTATTTGTTTACTTTGGGACTATGGGTTAGATTCTCGGTAGATCCCGCTGCACATTTACTTTGGGACTGCAGGTTATATTCCCGATAGATCCCCCCTGCACACTGATAGTTGTACTACGGGACGGTATCCCGAGAGATCTTTTGGATATACTCATATGATGGACTACAGGATGATATCTCGGGAGCTCCTTGCACAGTTGATGAAAGGGACTACAAGACGATATCCTGGGAGATCCTCGTTGTTGGTATTGATATCGAGCTGTTTTATTCTGTGTTATATTATTCTCTGAATGTTAATTGTTGTCTTGTATAACCTGACTTACTTCATAGTTGTACCCATTATTTCTGTTTATTTCATTCTGTTACAAGAGTTATTCTTATTATTATTGTCAGTAGGGCCCTGACCTTCTTCGTCACTACCCAACTAAGATTAGGCTTGGCACTTACTCAGAACCGATGTGGTGTACTCATTCCCTTTATGTGCATGTTTTTCATGTGTAGATCTAGGTACCTCCACCCAAGCGCACTATCATTGAGGCAGGAGAGCTACGGAGACTTCGAGCAATATCTGCTGCATCCGCAGACCGAAGAGTCTCCTTTTTTACTCTATCTGTAGTAGTTAGCCTTCTATTGTACCCTTGATGTAGACATTCCGGAGATTAGAGCATTTACAGTACTTATTCTATCTTGTGGTCCTGTGAGTTTTTGAGTTTTGGGCTGATACTGTAGACGTCCGCATTATTGGGTTGTATATGCCGAGCGGAATTTATATGCAGTTACCCTTCTAGTTTGTTTAGTTTAGTCGTTTGATTCTGTATGTTATATTATTTCTGCATTGTTATGCTTACCTAGTCGTAGGTACTAGGTGCCATCACGACATATTCACGGAGGGAGAACTAGGGACATGACAAGTTGGTATTAGAGCTCTAGGTTCATAGGAGTCATGGAACACCGGCCGATTTATTAAAGTCTTGCTGATCGGTGCAGAGACGTCTGTACTTATCTACGAGAGGATATGTAACTTTTAGGAAAATTTTCACTTCATTTAATTTTCTTGTCGTGTGATATTTTGACATCACAAATTTTGAACTTCTGACTTCTATTCTCTCACAGATGATGAGGACATGTGCTACTCGGGATTATCAGGCACATGCGCCCCCTACTGCAGCCGTCAGAGGCCAAGGTTAGGGTAGGGGTTGACGACGCGCACGTGGTGCAACCAGAGCACCTGCGCGAGCTGCTGCCAAGGCACCACCAGCAGAGCCAGCTAGAGCCGAGGCACCTGGTACGCCTACTACTACCACTACTACTCCAGCTCTTCAGGAGACTTTGGCTCAGTTCATGAGTATCTACACCACCTTGGCTCAGGAAGGGTTGCTTTCCCTTGTTGCAGCCACATCCCATGTCGGGGGAGGAGCACAGACTCCCGTCGCCCGCACTATTGAGCAGCGAGTGCATATTGAGCAGGTTTTCGAGATTATTCTCGCACCGCCTGCAGTCCCAGTTCAGCCCGAGGACGTGTTAGTTGCTTTAGAGGACGAGAAACAAAGACTTGAGAAGTTCAAGAATTATAATCCCCCGGTATTCAGTAGATTAGCATCGGACATGCCTTGGTATTTCTAGAGGAGTGCCACAGTATACTTCGCACTATAGGCATAGTAAAGTCTAGCGGGGTTTCCTTCACTGCCTTCCAGTTTTGGGGAGCCGACTATGATTGGTGGCAGACTTATGAGATAGACAGTCCAGCCAAGGCTGCCTCACTAACCTGAACCCAGTTCTCATATATGATCATGAGAGAGTTTTTCCCTCAAAGTCTCAGGGATGCGTGGCGCGCAGAGTTTGAGCATTTGCACCAGGCTGCTATGACCATTTTAGAGTATGCTATCCCTCATACCAGGTTGGTCAGGCATGCACAGGCCTTAGAAGCTACTGTCCGTGAGAGAGTTCGCAGGTTCATTGAGGGTCTTATCCCAACCATCAGACTAGCATGGCTCGCGAGTTCAAGATGGATATTCTTTATCAGTAGGTAGTGAGCATTGTTAGGAGGATCGAGGGTGTGCTCTCGAGGGAGAGAGTGGAGAAGCAGGTCAAGAGGTCTCGAGAGTCGGGCTACTACTCTGGTGCCTGTACCCCAACAACAGGCCATCATAGAAGGGGTTATATGGGTCGCCCCATCAATTCAGCACTTACAGCAGCCAACAGTGCTCCAGTTCTGCCTATACCCCAGGAGCCTTACTATGCACCTCCAGTTTCTAGCACGCCTCCTGCGCGGGGTTCTTCTAGGGGTTAGTCCAGCAGACCTAGTCCTAGTCAGTCACAGTCGCTGCCTCCTTCCAGAGCTTGTTTCGAGTGTGATGATACACTCCATAAGGTTAGGGACTGCCCCATACTTGGTAGGGGTGCATCTTCACAGAATGCTCAGCCACATCGTACTTCTTAGAGTTCTCAGGCCATGGTAACAACTCCAGCTGCTACCCCGTCTACCCAGCCGACTTGGGGCAGAGTTCGGGGAGATAGAGATCGCCCTCGAGAGAGGGGTCGGGCCAGATATTATTCTATTCCTTCTCGTACCGAGGTTGTTGCCTCCGACTCCTTCATTGCAGGTATAATACTAGTTTGTCACAGACATGCATCTGTTCTATTCGATCCGGGTTCTACTTATTCTTATGTGTCTTCTTACTTTGCTCCGCATTTGGGTGTACCTCGGGATTCTTTGAGTGCCCTGTTGATATCCAATTTTTCCTTGAGTATTTTATATACCCAAAATACTTTCAAAATAACATATACATGCATATATAAGCATGCCCAAGAGTTTTGGTATTTTTTCCTTATTTTTAAGATTTTTAAACCAATTTATTATCTATTTTAATAGTAAAAAAATTCAATAATTATTCTCAGACTATCATGTTTGGTGAATAATTTATTTTCATTCTCATATTTCCTCCAAAATATAATGAAGGTGATTTTTTGTATAAATTTATTTGATAGTTTTAAAGTTAAATTGCGTGTAATTGCAAGTTTAGCCTATCTTAAGATTAACTGCATTTTTATAATTGAAAAATTGGTTCCAATATTGATAAATTAATATTTATATGTTATTTACTGACTCAACACTTTTAATTTAATTTCAAAATCATTTTTACTATTTGTTTTTAAATAAAAAGGAAAACTGGCTATTTAAAATATAGCCCCAATCCGTTTCAATTGGATCCCTATTTACATTTCAATTTTTAGCCTGAAACTGACCCAATTTCATGCTTAAAATTTAACCTGCCCAATCCCGTCTAACCCAACCCAATAACCCGTTTATTCTACCCGACCCAAGGCTCTTTTAATCCAGACCGTTGATCAATTTGATCAACGGTCACAGTCTCATCTTTCCTTTTTAATTTACCTAACCCAGCCCTAATCCCCTCATTTTTTTTGGTAGACGCCTTTGAAACCCTGTGATTTGGTGGTTTTCTTTGATGATTTTGGTTCCTTGTGTTCGAGTTAGGGCACCGCTTTGGGACCCTGGACTCTTAGACTCACTATGAGTATGCAAATTGAACTTGCATCCCTTTGCTTATGATTATGAGTTTTTTTTTATTCTAAACTCTTTTCTGTTTTACATAACTCGACAGTCTCTTCTTGGTTCACATGTTTGTGTACTATATATATGAGAACTCTTCTTTCAAAAGGTTTTGCCAACTACTAATTGATTCTGAATCCCTTTGATGGTGTTTACTTGATTGTTCTTGATTTTCCCTAAGTGAATATTTGTTTACCCTTTTTCTCAACTTGATTCAGTCGAGTAAGCATGTAATTTTGGTTTTACTAATTGATTTCCTTTCCTTTTTTTTTTCTAAAATCGTGTATTATTAGTTTGTTTCCTTAAATAGCTTCTATGTACTTACCCTTTATTATACTACTGGGAAAATATTCTTTCAAAAATCCCTTCCCATAATTGTTTTACCTGTTTGAATTTGAATCCTTTAATTAAAGGGAGTCTTATATGATTGATTGAAAATCAGACTTTAATTATTTTCTTACCATATTTTTTTGCCTATTTTTATACTATAAATACTCTCCTTCCTTCTCTTTGAACACACGAACACAGAACAAAATCTGATTTCACAATTCACTCTCACTTAAAACTCTCTCTCTTTCTGATACTTGTGCTGCTGTGGACTTTGTTTACTTTCTTCTGCACTATTTTCCTTCTCTACTGGTATGTCTCAATTAGTTTACATGCCTCAACAACAATGTGTTAAATTCTGCCTACTTCTTTTAGTTGACATTTGTTTCTAGCATATTGTCACCTGTTTCCCCTTTCCTTTATAGTTCAGTATTTAAATTATATATTCAACCAGTTGTTTGTTGTGAATTTGCTACTTTATGAATCCCAAACCCCATACCCCTTTATATGTGAGTTATGGTTGAGAGAATAACAACACTCCAATATTGTTGTCTATGATTCTGAACCAGGTTCTTTTGAATCCTTAACTCAATTAATTCCCACTTCCTTTCCCTATTTATGTGTCTAAGCCTTGGACTTGGGTATGATAGTGTCCGAATCACTATCCAGAACTTGGTCTCACCTCCAAGGGTCTGCTCCTGACTTGTTCAACCAAACAAGTTATCAGGGGTGTGCCAGCCTACTTCGTGGCTGGGTATGACCACCACCTGTCATGGCTCCCCAATTACCCTTTCAGTTTGCACTTACTCTTAGCTATAAGTTCTGCCCCTCTATTGCATGCCATGCTTTGGGACCCATGAGCTCCCTCTGAACTTGGATGCCTGAGAGCTGGCTCTTCCACACTGCACTATTCAAATTCTAATGGCATCCTGGGTGTAAGCAATGCCTGGAATCCCTGAGATTCCTTGGAACTTTGAAACACCTTGGGCAAAGAGAAGGCTTTGGAAATCTGGATCCCGGAAGTGGCTCAATCACATATTATTAGACAGTAAGTTTGAATTAGGCTGCTCGAATCTAGCTATTAGTTCTTGATGTACTTTTAATTTCTAGTTTGATCTATTGGGTTGTAAAAACTTGTACGAAACTCGGGGAGTATAGTAAAATGGTGTGGGAGGGGTCTTTACTTTTCTTGCATCCAAGGGGTAGAAATCATGATTTAGGATTTTATTTTTTAATCAAACCAGAAATCCTGCCTATAGGGTCCTTAATACTGATTCAATAACATAGAGACCATGCCTATAGGATTTAACGCTTAATTTTACCGCGAAATCACCTAGAAAGCATGTGTATAGGATTTAACATTCAAGTTCTGTAATTACGTATATAGAGATCATGTCTATTGGCTCTTGCAGTTCTGCATATACAAATGTCATTAGGCAAATCATTTGTAGGTTTAATAATAAAAATGCGTATAGACATCATGTGTGTAAGACTTCTATTAATGTTTGAAAAGGTATTAAAATCAGTAAACGTATAGAAAGCATGTATATAGGAAATCTCGATTTGTTAACAGCCTCATTCGTTTTTTAAAAAACAGTATCAGTTGCTGGAACTCGTATCTATTTTACTAAAATTGGTAGTTTTATACTCTTTTCTAAAACCCGCTAAAATTGGTAAACCTTTTGCTATAATCAATCTGCACTTTCCTAAAACTCGCAAACCTTTTAATCAGTCTGCATCTTTTTTGAAACTACTGGTAACTCTTTTGCACCTTTTTCCTGAAATCAATAGATAATATGCCTACTTTTATTTCAGCACATAGATAAAGGGTTGGCTAATTAATCATTGGGTCAGTCCGTAACAACTGTATCCGAGTTGCCTAATGTAGACTTTCTGTCTAAATATATGTTTTGAACCAGTCCGCTCACTGCTTAATTTTAATCCGAGACCAAATCAGTATTTGTCAAGGCATGCTAAAATATATGATTATTTGGCTTCTGGTGTTAATTTAAGCCTTATTTGCTGGTTTGCTCTTCAATTTTATTTGTTTTGAATGTCGTCCTAGAATTTTATCCTTTAAACTCCACCAAGGCCTCTATCCCTTTCTTTCCCTTTAGGATTAGAAGTCCTAATGTCGCGGGACAGGATTGGGACGGGTAGTAGCATGCGATAAGTAAACGATACCATTTCGCTCTTTAATACCTTAACGGGGTGGGAAGGGTAGACACGGAGATGGTGATTACACGATAACACTCTACGTACAAGTGGGTACCAATGTTGTGCTAATGATCCATGTAATGTATAAACCTAGGACCCCCTTCTCCCTCTTTATTAGTTTAACAATTTTCTGAATCTTAAAAGCTACTGCACTTTCAATTTCTGTTTCTCACATGATTTTTGGGTTGTTCGCACTAAGTACTTGACTTCTTCCCTCTCTTTACACTTTTTTATCAAACAACTCTTTTTCTGAAATTCAGCAATTCTTTTAACCATTTGTGCTTCTTGTACTTGTTTATTTGCACTTGCATTTAAAGTCACAATTGTAGCATGGCTGTGAACCACACTAATGGATCTTGAGGGGTGCCTAACACCTTCCCCTAGAGATAATTTCAAGCCCTTACCCAAAACTTTGGTCTTCATCTTTAATTTTTCTAGAAGTGTCCTAGTGAACTATAATCATTAGGTGGCGACTCTTCAAAAATCTCAATACCCAATTCCCAAAGAGGGAAAAGGGTTGTCATCCCGAATGTCATGAACCCGATTTCGTGAGGAAAAAAGGGGGCGTCGAAAGCATGATGAGTCTGCTCGGGATTTCTTTAGGCTTTTACCATTGCATGCTATATGTGACTTTACCGCTTTCTTTTTAGCTTTTGTTTAATGCCTTTATTGTAAACTGACTTGTTTCTTTTGTTTCTTTTTTTTTCTTTAATTACATTCATTTAATGCTTTTCCATCAATGCTGTTGTAATTTCTGAGTAATCATCGTAAAGTTTATTTTATGAACGTGAAAATACATGACAATATGTTTCATTCTTGTAAACTGCATTTTTCAACATCATGTTCCACTCATGCCAAACAAATATTATAGAAACGCTTATAATGAGTAGTTGTGCACTTCCAATACTATCACCCCCTAAATTTGGCAAAGGCATATTTGCGGTAAAACCAGTCGATTAACGGTGTAGTCGACAGTTCCGTGCCTTTACCTCTTGAGTTGTCCGCTCAAGGGTACCAGTCTAGCACTTCAAAATAGAAACCTTATTCCATTTAAATCGTATATGCATCATGTTCAAACCTAGCCGAGTCAATTATGTTGTCCACATAATGACTCATTAAGATATCCTTGTCCAAAGTCCACCGGGTTTCCTTGAAACCCAAACGGACGCATCCATGTTCTGTGCATTTATTTGGAGAACTTGAGTGCTTGCTATGCTAATTATTTGTTCAAATAGTCGAGTCTAGTGGGGGTAAGGGCCTAAGACTCTGTTTTGCAGAAAATGAGGCACGAGATTCCCAGATTTGGCATTGTAACCAACATTCATCAAAGGCTACTGAATTGGTGGAACGGTCTCCATTCTAGAGATCAAACACTCGTCCGCAAGTACTTAGGGCATATGCCTTCCCTCCTCTTGATTAAGCCTAACAACAGAGTGATAGAGGCTGCAACATTGTTCTGGGATAGTGACAAATCTGTGTTCCGCTTTGGTGATCTTGAAATGACTTCTTTTACTTGAAAAGATATGGGGTCTAGCTGGAATTCCTTGGGAGACTTTGGGTTTGCTTATGCCAGAAAATCGCAAAGGAAAGGGTTTTTTTAAGATGATGGGATTGAAGAAAAACCAAACTTAACCTGTTTGAAAGACTCCTACTTCCCGTTTGACTATCTATACGAAAGGTACGGCTATAGTAAGTCATACCGCACCTATTCAGACGAATTTGCTATCACCTCATTGGGGCATGTCCATAGAAGGGTCTTTGTTTTCATTTGTTACTTTTTGAGAATGATCGTGTTCCCTATGAAGAAGGCTAGGATCCACACCAGACTAGCCATCGTAACCAAAGCACTGATGGAAGGGATTAGTGGGCAAAATTTCAGCATAGTGCCTATGATCGTCGCCGAGATATACCACGCCTTGAACAAGTGTCAACAACAAGGCAGTCATTTTGAGAGTTGTAACTTATTGCTTCATCTTTGGCTCATGGAACACCTCGAGAAAGGATAATACCGACAAGAGATCCTACGCAGAGATTAGGATGATCATATCGCCTTCCACCAGCCAAGGCGTATGAATTATATGCCTAAAATGTTCGCATAGCCAGAGGACGCCAGAGGATAGGTAGAATTGTTCGAAATCTGAAGGAAGACCAGGTGCAATGGATGTTTGAGTGTTTCCCTAAGGATGAATTCATTGTTCGATCCCGAGATGCGCCATTTCTCATACTGATTGGTTTGAGAGGGACTTATCCTTACGTTCCTCTCCGAGCGATGAGGCTGGCTGGAAGAAAACAAATCATACCAAGGGTAAATAAAATGAGTCACCTCAGGTCTGATTTCCAGGCCGATGATAGCCCTCACAGGGGCCAAGCTAAGCATTTGTGGCATTGCAAAATCGTTTTAAGGAAGGAATGCATCGAGCCAGACAGGTACCACGCCAGTTGTGTGACGTATTATTTGGGTTGGCTAGGAGACAATGGCATGGGTCATCCAAGATTCGTTCGAGGTCACATAATTATTGACGAGCATGCTGAAGCACATGTTAAGTATAATCAATTGCGCAAGAGAATTCGAGGGTGTGAAAGTGAGCATCGGGAAATACAAGAAGCCTATCAGAAATTAATCGAGGAGTGGAAAGAAATGGCTGTCAGTGCCAACAACCGGCTAGGGTATTTTGAGCGGGGTATAGTAGAGCTGGAAGGAAAAGAAGATCGAGGACTACCAAAACACTGAAGGAAATGCAGGCGGACATCTGGCCCGAGCCTACTTACTGCTAGGACTACGCGAGTTGGTGAAACTATTAGAGGGAGACATGGATGCCAAATCCGGGGAAAGTCCTTCAGGGACCAAGTAGTTAGGAGTCCTTCATTTTTTCTTAATGATGTAATAAGGCCAATGGCCACTAGGGACATTTATTTTCTGTTATTTAGAGTCGTTTTGGATTCGTCTTATTTTTATCAATAAAATGAGTCATTTAGCATTATAAGTTCTCCAAAACTATTTATCGGTAGGCCTACCTCGGGCACAACGAGGCACCAAAACTTGGACGCAATTTATATCTTTCTGCACAACGTGTTTAAATATCGCAAATATTTTTTCCTCATGACCCGCACTAACTTGTTACCTTTTTGTTTTTCTTTTATTTTTATTCCCCTCCCCAAAGGTTAGTTCGTGCATTCTAGCACCATCAGCATACTCCACAAGATCCAAGGGCCCTCCACCTCCTCCTCCTCCGATTCCTGTCCAGAACAAGAACAAAGGTATAATGGGAGATACAAGCACCAGAAAGGAGATTGAGATTCCTCAGGGTACCCCGGTTGCTAAGGAAACTATTGCACAACTAGAACAAAAGCTGTTGAAATTCCGAGAAGAACTGGATCAGGTCCGGAATTTGGAAAACCTTTCGTTTCCCCTCACCACTCCTTATGTCAACACCCAAAATCCCTCACCTCCAGTAAACATTCCACAACCACCGATACAACCCACTCATACCCAACACTGCAACACATGCCACACTCTAAATAACACTCCACTACTCATTCCCGAGCCACTGAATACCACAAATGACCATCTCCACAACACTCCTATTTACGTGGATACTATACCCCACTACACCCAACCAATCTCAAATGCACCTGAGTCTGATGACAAGGACTCTCTTATCAGTAACTTAGCGGTAGAACTCAAGAAGTTAACCAGCCGAGTTCAGGGCATAGAAGGTAACAAAAGCATTGAAGGGTTGAATTACGAGGACTTGTGCATTCAACCAGATGTTGAACTTCTATAAGGGTACAAACCTCCCAAGTTCGAAATGTTTGATGGAATAGGAGATCCAGAGTCCACCTGAGGACCTATTGCAATAAGCTGGTTGGAGTTGGAATGGATGAGAAGATCCGTATGAAGCTCTTCGTGAGGAGCCTGAAAGGAGATGCACTATCCTGGTACATCAGCCATGACCCCAAGAAGTGGACGAGTTGGGTAGGTATGGTATCAGACATCATGGATAGATTTTGATTCAATACAGAGAACGCATCAGATGTATTCTATAGACAGAACTTGAAGAAGAAGCCCATTGAGACATTCCGCGAGTATGCCACTCGGTGGAGGTTAGAAGATGCAAAGGTCATGCCGGCCCTAGAAAAGGAGAAAATGAATAGATTCTTCGTTCGGTCTCAGGATCCCTAATATTACGAAAGGTTGATTCTGATCGAGGGTCAGAAGTTCTCCGATATCATCAAACTTGGAGAAAGAATCGAAGAGGGCATTAAGAATGGTATGGTTACAAATCTTGAAGCATTTCAAGCCACCAATAAGGCTTTACAAACTGGTGGAACATCCAAGAAGATATATGTGAGTGCGGTAGTGGTCGCACAGGGAGCCAAATCACCACCAAAATACCACACTTACCCATAACGTCCACTTACATATCAGCCTATCCCAAATTACCAAGCACTCGCACCCTCCTATCCACCTCCCGTTTACCAGTCCTCTCCACCTCTCATATATCAACCCACCTTACCCATATACTCTTAACCAGGACCTATTTATAATGCTCAACCCTCTCACTACCAATCACCACCTACCCATCAAAATTTTCCAAGACCTAGACCAAATTTTGACGGTAAACCTCCTAGACAATACACAACCATCACTGAACCAATTGTCCAGCTATATGAAACACTTAAGGGTGTTGGTTACGTCACTCCCATCCCAGCGAAAGTTCCAAAAAATCCCTCCAAGTGGGTCAACCCCAACAAGACCTGTGCGTAACATTCCGGCATGAATGGACACACCCTTGATGAGTGCCGTTCTTTGAAAGTTAAGATTCAGACCCTGATCGACTATAAGGTCATTATAGCAAATGAGCCCGCTCCTAATGTTCGTAACTACCCCCTTCTTGACCACAAAGGCGGAGACATTCATATGATTGAGATTGAGGATGATTGGGACCCCAAAGGGTCGATAGGTTTGGTTGCCGAAGGCGATGAACTAAAGAAACTGGCGGTTACCCTTAACCTAATTTTTGTGCAGAACCAGCCGTCCAGGGACGACAAAGTAAATATGTCTATGCCTCTTGAACTTGAAGTGCCTCCTTCTGCAAAGGCGTTCAGGCCAATCGAGGTTGAATTTAGAGTTCTAAAGTCACCTACACCCTTTGAAGTTGCTATGTTACCACCAAGGGTGCCTATTCCAGTGGCAATGACTGACATAATGCCATTCTGCTCAAATGCCATACCATGGGATTAAACTGCCGAAGACAGGAGGAAATGAAAGATCGGGACAGGAGAAACAATTGCCGCGCAAGGAATGACTAGAACCGGAAGGGTCTACACCCCAGAGCACCTACACAAATCCGATAAGAAAGCCCTGGGAAATTCCATTGAGACAGGACCCGACGATCTTTGGAGGAAAATACAAGCTAAGGAGTACTCAGTCGCTGAACAATGAACAAAACACCGGCACAGATATCTATCCTGGCTCTTCTGCAGAGTTCAGACGCTTGCAAGAATGCCTTAATAAAGATACTGAGCAAAGCCTATGTGCCCATCAATATAACCGGGGGTGAGATGGTGAATATGGTGGGACAAGTGTTCCACGAAGATAAATTGCCGCCAGAAGGCTTGGGAACAATAAGGCACTGTACATCACCATGCAATGCAAAGATTATTTCATCACTAGATTTTTGATTGATGGAGGATCAAGCCTCACATCTGTCCACTTGTAACTCTCAGAACTCTAGGGAAACGCCTACACGAGATCAAAGACGGGGCTATCAATGTCAAAGCCTTCGATGGGTCAAATAGATCTACTATTAGAGAAATCAGCCTATGCTTACAAATGGGACCAACATGGTTCGATGTCAGCTTCCAAGTGATAGATGTCCCGGCATCCTACAACTTGCTGTTGGGGTACCCCTAGATCCACGCTGCCGGAGCCATGGCATCGACCCTACATCAGGTGGTAAAATTCGAATGGAATCACCAAGAAGTGATCATTCATGGTGATGGTAGTAACCCCATATATAACCAAGCCTATCAAACTGAAGATGCATGGCACTACCTTTGGCTTAGGGTACGGCTATACTTGGGTGGAATTACAGAACTGGTCGCCACCATGGCACGGCTCCTACTGTCCGTTGGAGTTTTCGATACCTAGCCTGGAGCAGACCTTCCAGCCGACATATACTATATATGGGCCAGAAGAAGATGAGGCATTGGCAGCCATGAAGAATTTGTTCCTGGAGGATGATGACATGGATTGCTGTGTTTTTTTCAAGGAGGAAGGGGAGGAAGGCCCTTCCATACAAGCTGCAAGCAGAGGAGACCGCCTCAGCAGCTGGTCAATTAGGACCGTCAGAGGCCGAAGGGCTTTGGGGTAGCAAGGCTAAACAAAAGCACCATGCATCTCATTTTTTAGTTTACTTTACTAGTTGATTTTCTTTCCCCATTGTCTTTAATTTCGAAAGAGCTCCGATGTTTCAAATAATTATGGATTTAATCAAAGCATTTAAGTTAATCATATATATATCGCTTATTATTTTCTCTATCATTTACTCTATTTTATATAAAATTACTTTTACTTATCTTGACGCTGAACCAACGACTGTGACTTGCGATGAATCAACGCAACAAAAGGATATAGACTCAGAAGAAGATGAAATACCTAAAGAGGTCGTCCGAAAGGTTGAGAATTTTAAGAATAGACCCAAGTCCAACCTGGAAGAAACTGAGGTCATTAATTTGGGAAATACAGAGAATGTCAAAGAAACTCGCATCAATGTTCAGTTGTCGCCATCAGAGAGGGAAGAATACGCAAAAATTTTGAAATAATGTAAGGACATATTCGCCTGGTCGTACGATGATATGACTAGTCTCAACACGTCCATTATAGCTCACAAACTACCAATAGATCCGGCATGTCTGCCGGTAAAGCAGAAGCTCAGGAAATTCAAGCCCCACATGAGTTTGAAAATCAAAGAAGAGGTTACTAAGCAAGTCAAAGCTATCATCCCCGCCGAGGTAGAAATTATTTCCTTGAGAATCATACAAGAAGCAGATTTGTACGACACATAATGGGTGAAAGGATGCTGCGAGCAGTTAGCCCTTATAGATGGGAAGAGGATGAATGCAGTTTGCCACGGTTAGTTGTATCAGAATAGAATATCCAGAGCCTTCAACAAAAGAGTTAAGCCAAGGAAGTTTACACCGGGGCAGCTGGTGTTGAAGAAAATATTCCCACTTCAAGAGGAAGCCAAGGGGAAATTCTCTCCCAACTGGCAAGGTCCGTACATGGCTCACTGGATTCTAACCGGAGGAGCCCTTATTCTTGCAGAAATGGACGGAGAAGTCTAGCCAAAGCCAATCAACTCAGATGCAGTGAACCGATATTATGTGTAATCACTTATGATTTCTTTATGATGTAATTTAAACTATGCCTGACCTGATTCCCGTTTAAGAGGGGATACGTATCAGTCACAATTTAGTAAAAATCTTATTTCCCCTATTATTGGAATTGGAGCAGAATTTTGAGAAGGACCCTTAATATTCCAAAGTTGGTCTTTAGCCACTCATCACCAAGGATGTCACCTCGGTAAACTGGGGCAGAATTTCGAGGAGGACCCTCAAAATTCCGAAGTTGATTTTTCATTCGTTTAGCGCAACCGTCAGAAGTGCCAGACCAGTAAACTGGGGCATAATTTTGAGGAGGACCCTCAAAATTTCGGAGCAAGGGAGGTTGCAATGCTTTGAACCACATTGCAATCATTGGTTCATTTAAACAAAACTATTTTCTATTTACGTTATATTTGTTAAATCATGCATAACTATTGTTCAAATTGCTGCTGTTTTAGCGAAGCTACCCCAATGACACGCAACGCCGGAAGCCACGGGAAAATGAACTAATTTTCCCATGTACAAAGCTCATGATTTTCTTTGGATGCAGCCTCCCGAGTCACAAACATGTTGCGCAATCGCATTGAACTGTCGCGCCTATTCGCATTTGCTATCTGCACGCAATATCCCCCAGCAGCCACAATATCACAATCAGTTTCCAACTATCAGTTAAGAATCTTTTATTACTATCTGCATTGCATAAGGCTACCTTTTTTCCTTTCGAGACTAAGCGCTGTCTCCATCTGCATTTTCTACATTGCATAAGGTTACCTTTCTGCCTTTCAAGACTAAGGGTTGTCTCCATCTGCATTTCCTGCATTGCATAAAGCTACTTTCAGTCTTCTGAGACTAAGCGTTGTCTCCATCTGTATTTTCTACAATGCATAAGGCTACCATTCTGCCTTCCGATACTAAGCGTTGTCTCCATTTGCATTTTCTGCATTGCATAAGGCTACCTTTCTGCCTTCCGAGACTAAGCGTTGTCTCCATTTGCATTTTTTACATTGCATAAGGCTACCTTTCCACCTTTCGAGACTAAGAGTTGTGTCCTTCCTGCATTGCATAAGGGCACCTTTCTGCCTTCTGAAACTAAGCGTTGTCTCCATTCTGCATTTTCTGCGTTGCATAAGGCTACCTTTCTGCCTTCCGAGGTTAAGGTCTACCCCTACTTGCATGGCTGAAATATCTCCATTTTACTTTTCACATCGGCTGAAACATCGCCTGCTATATTTAAAGTTCTGTCGGCTGAAATATTGCCATTTAAATTTTTTGCATCGGCTAAAATATCGCCAAACTACTGTATTTAAATTCTCTATCGGCTGAAACATTGCCATTTTACGTTTACATTGCTTGTTTTATATAATTTTCGTTAGCTAAAATATCGCCATTTACGCTTTTCATGGACTGAAATATCGCCAAATCTTGCATTTCATGGGCTGAAATATCGACAAACTATCCAAAGGCATCATCGTTCGAGAGGCATCATCTTCATAGCTCGAGAACACCATGCCATGGCCCGAGGACCCCACTTTATATCTTGCACATCATTATTCAAAGGCATCATGGTTTGGAGGCACCATTATCATGGCCCGAGAATGTCATTTCATAGCCTGCAAATCCATTAATTTTGTGCTTCATGGCCCAGGACATCATGGTCCGAGGATGTCATTCCAACCGTCCAAGGACAGCATTCGTGGTCCAACTGGAACTTGCATCATGTTTAGGTTTATGCACAATATATGCCTATATTGCTCACTTGCAGGTATACTGGCTAGCAACGGGCATCTCAGCAGGAGCCACCCCATTCCGGTTCTCGCAGCCGATCAACTTCAAAATACCTCTTGCTTCCCCCAAACATCGGGTCCATCCTTTCAAATCTCCATCGACATGTTCCGTCAATGGTTCTTGAACTACATACGGCCTGATTGCTGCAAAACCAAGGATATGTAGGCGGCTTAGAAACCATAGCTCGGTCAAATTCTTTTCAAATCGCCGCTTTCGGTCAAAATTGGCCATCATATACTTACCCGACAACTCTTTCATCCTTCCCGGGTAAAGAGGGGCAGCTGTTGATACCCATTTTTTCCTTGAGTATTTTATATACCCAAAATACTTTCAAAATAACATATACATGCATATATAAGCATGCCCAAGAGTTTTGGTATACTTTCCTTATTTTGATAATTTTAAAACCAGTTTATTATCTATTTTAAAAGTAGAAAATTCAGTAATTATTCCCAGACTATCATGTTTGGTGAATAATTTATTTTCATTCTCATATTTATACAAAAATATAATTAAGGTGATTTTTGTATAAATTTATTTGGTAGTTTTAAACTTAAATTGCGTGTAATTACAAATTTAGCCTATCTTAAGATTAACTGTATTTTATAATTGTAAAATTGGTTCCAATATTGTTAAATTAATATTTATATGTTATTTACTGACTCAACACTTTTAATTTAATTTCAATATCATTTTTACTATTTTTTTAAATAAAAAGGAATAACTAGCTATTTAAAATATAGCCCCAATTCGTTTCAATGTTATCCCCATTTACATTGCAATTTTTAGCCTGAAACTGACCCAACTTCAAGCTTAAAATCAGACATGCACAATCCCATCTAACCCAAACTAATAACCCGTTTATCCTACCCGACCCAAGGCTTTTTTAATCCAGACCGTTGATCAATCTGATCAACGGCCACAATCTTATCTTTCCTTTTTAATTTACCTAACCCAGCCCTAATCCCCTCATTTCCTTCTGGTAGCCGCCTTTGGATCCTCTCATCTCTCAGGCTCTTTCGACCCTTCCTCTAACCCTAGCATCTTCTCATCTTCCTTACCCCAAAACTCACCGGAATCCATGGCTTCTCAGGCCATGGAAACCCTACACTCACCTCCTATTGTTCCCACATGCCTGATGCTCGAAGGTTCGAGGCCAGACTTCTAAGGCCTTCACTCATACCTTCACTGATTCTAGGTTTCCGGCCATCTCCGACGTTGCTCCGTCATATCCAAGGCTCAGGAGCCTGAATCTTGACCTCTCCGACTCGAGATCGGACCTGTTTCCAAGCGTTTCTCATTTCTAGGGTTTCTCCGAAACTCTAAGCCATTCAAGGTTCTTTCATCATTATTTGTCTAGATCTATACGATATCTATGCTTTTGTTTCCATCTAAGGTGTTTTCCCCAAAAGCTTCTTTTCAAAATCGTTTCTCTTTAATTTTAGGGTTTCTGAAAGAATTTTAGGGAAAAATCTTTCTAATATTTATGCTTCTTTGTTTTATGTGTGTTTGTTCATACCCTGCTCATCTGATTTCTTTATTACGCATGTACTATCTTCTACCTTTTATTTTCTACTATGCAAGTTACTCCTATTAAACTTTGCTATATTTTCTCTACTCTTTTACTATGTGTGTTTACTATTAAGTTATTTGATTTTTTGGACTCTGTTCATATTCTTACATGCTTCATCTACTTGTTTTCGCGTCTGTATTATCTCCTTCTTCTGAACTTGTTTAGGTTCCGAGTTTTCTCAAAATATGTTCTTCATGATTCTTCTTCGTTTGTCATTCAACATGCTATCATATCTGTCTTGTTGAGACTCTGAAGCAAATGGCTTACTTTCTCACTTCCATGATTGGTTCAATTTTGAAACCCTGGGATTTGGTGGTTTCCTTTGATGATTTTGATTCCTTATGTTCGAGTTAGGGCTCCGCTTTGGGACCCTGGACTCTTAGACTCACTATGAGTCTGCAAATTGAACTTGTATCTCTTTGCTTATGATTCTAAACTCTTTTCTCTTTTACATAACTCGATAGTCTCTTTTTGATTCACATGTTTGTGTACTTTATATAGGAGAACTCTTCTTTCAAACGGTTTCGCCAACTACTAATTGATTTTGAATCCCTTTGATGGTGTTTACTTGATCGTTCTTGATTTTCCCTAAGTGAATCTTTCTTTACCCTTTTTCTCAACCTGATTCATTTGAGTAAGCAGGTAATTTTTGTTTTATTAATTGATTCCCTTTCCTTTTTTTTACAAACCGTGTAATATTAGTTTGTTTCATTAAATAGCTTCTATGTACTTACCCTTTATTATACTGCTGGGAAAATATTCTTTCAAAAATACCTTCCCTTAATTACTTTACCCGTTTGAATTTGAATCCCCTAATTAAAGGGAGTCTTATATGATTGATTGAAAATCCGACTTTAATTATTTTCTTACCTTATTTTCTGCCTATTTTTATACTATAAATACTCTCATCCCTTCTCTTTGAACAGAGAAACACAGAACACAATCTGAGTTCACAATTCACTCTCACTTAAAACTCTCTCTCTTTTTGATACGTGTGCTGCTGTGGACTTTGTTTACTTTATTTTGCACTCTTTTGCTTCTCCACTGGTATGTCTCAATTAGTTTACATGCCTCAACAACAATGTGTTTAATTCTGCCTACTTCTTTTAGTTGACATTTGTTTCTAGCATATTGTCACCTGTTTCCCTTTTCCTTTATAGTTTAGTATTTAAATTGTGTATGCAACCAGTTTCTTGTTGTGAATTTGCTACTTTATGTATCCCAAACCCCCATACCCCCTTATATGTAGGTTATGGTTCAGAGCATAACAACACTCCAATATTGTTGTCTATGATTCTGAACTAGGTTCTTTGAATCCTTAACTCAATCAAATCCCACTCCCTGTCCCCTTTTATGTGTCTGACCTTGGACTTGGGTCTGATAGTGTCCTAATCACTATCCAGACCTTGTTCTGACCTCCAAGGGTCTGCTCCCACCTTGTTCGACCATACAAGTGGTCAGGGGTGTGTCAGCCTACTTCGTGGCTGGGTATGACCCCCACCTGTCATGGCTCCCCAATTCCCCTTTGACTTTGCATTTACTCTTAGCTATAAGTTTTGCCCCTCTCTCGCAAGCCATGCTTTGGGACCCCTGAGCTCCCTCTGAACATGGATGCCTGAGAGTTGGCTCTTCCATACTGCACTATTCTAATTCTAATGGCATCCTGGGTGTAAGCAATTCCTGGAATCCCTGAGATTCCTTGGAACTTTGAAACACCTTGGGCAAAGAGAAGGCTTTAGAAATCTGGATCCCGGAAGTGGCTCAATCACATATTATTAGACATTAAGTTTGAATTAGGCTACTCGGATCTAGCTATTAGTTCTTGATGTACTTTTAATTTCTAGTTTGATCTATTGGGTTGTAATAACTTGTACGAAACTTGAAGAGTATAGTAAAAGGGTGTGGGAGGTGTCTTTACTTTTCTTGCATCCAAGGTGTAAATCATGATTTCAGATTTTATTTTTTAATCAAACTAGAAATCCTACCTATATGGTCCTTCATATTGATTCAATCACACAAAGACCATGCCTATAGGATTTAACGCTTAATTTTGTAGCAAAATCACCAAGAAAGCACTTCTATAGAATTTAACATTCATGTTCTGTTATTACACATATAGAGATCATCTCTATAGGCTCTTGCATTTCTGCATATACAAATGTCCTTAGGCAAACCGTTTGTAGGTTTAATTATAAAAATGGATATAGACATCAAGTGTATAAGACTTCTATTAATGTTTTAAAGGGTATTAAAATCAGTAAACGTATTGAAAACATGTCTATAGGAAATCTCGATTTGTTAACAGCCTCATTCGTTTTTTAAAAAATAGAATCAGTTGCTGGAACTCGTATCTATTTTACTAAAATTTGGTTGTTTTCCACTCTTTTCTGAAACCTGCTAAAATTGGTAAACCTTTTGCTATAATCAATCTGCACTTTCCTAAAACTCGCAAACCTTTTAATAAGTCTGCATCTTTTCTGAAACTACTGGTAACTCTTTTGAAACTTTTTCCTGAAATCAATAGATCATATGCCTAGTTTTATTTCAACACATAGACAAAAGGTTGGCTAATTAATCATTGGGTCAGTCCCTAACAATTGTATTCGAGTTGTCTAATGCAGACTTTCTGTCTAAATATATGTGTTGAACCAGTCCGCTCACTACTTAATTTTAATCTTAGACCAAATTAGTATTTGTCAAGGCATGCTAAACTATATGATTATTTGGCTTCTGGTGTTAATTTAAGCATTATTTGCTGCTTTGTTCTTCCATTTTATTTGTTTTGAATGTCGAGCTAAAATTTTGTCCTTTAAACTCCACAAAGGCCTCTATCCCTTTCTTTCCCTTTAGGATTAGAAGTTCTAATGCCCCGAGACTACTAGGATTGGGACGGGTAGTAGCATGCGATAAGTAAACGATACTGTTTCGCGCTTTAATACCTTAACAGGGTGGGAAGGGTAGACATGGAGATGATGATTACACGATAACACTCTACGTACAATTGGGTACCAATGTTTGCTAATGATCCATGTAATGTATAAACCTAGGACCCTCTTCTCCCTCTTTGTTAGTTTAACAATTTTCTGAATCTTAAAAGCTGTTGCACTTTCAATTTCTGTTTCTCACATGATTTTTGGGTTATTCTCACTAAGTACTTGACTTCTTCCATCTCTTTACACTTTTTTATCAAACTGTTCTTTTACTGAAATTCAGCACTTCTTTTAACCTTTTATGCTTCTTGTACTTGTTTATTTGCACTTTCTTTTAAAGTCACAATTTTAGCATGGTCGGAAACCACACTAGTGGATCTTGAGGGGTGCCTAACACCTTCCCCTCGAGATAATTTGAAACCCTTACCCAAAACTCTGGTCTTCATCTTTAATTTTTGTAGAAGTGTCCTAATGCACTATAATCATTAGGTGGTGGCTCTTCAAAAATATCAAAACCCAATTTCCAAAGCGGGAAAATAGTTGTCCTCCCGAATGTCATGAACCCGATGCCACGAGGAAAAAAGAGAGCTTCGACATGCCCCCGTTTATGTTTCTACTCCTGTGGGGGATTCTCTTGTTGTGGACCATATTTATCGGTCGTGTCTGGTTACTATTCATGGTTTTGAGACCAGAGCGAATTTATTGTTACTCGGTTTGGTTGATTTTGATATTATCGTGGGCATGGACTGGTTGTCGCCCTATTTTGCTATCCTTGATTGTCATTCCAAGACCGTGACGCTAGCTATGCCAGGTATTCTGCGCATTGAGTATGGTGGTTCCTTGGATCACACTCCCAGTAGAGTTATCTCTTTCCTTAAAGCTCAGTGTACGGTTGAGAAGGGGTGTGCCACGTATTTAGCTTATGTGATAGATGTTAGTGCTGATGCCCCTTCTGTTGATTCAGTCCTAGTAGTACGGGATTATACTGATGTGTTTCTAGATGATCTTTCGGGCATGCTGCCCGATAAAGATATTGATTTTGGCATTGATCTATTGTCGGGCACTCAGTCCTTC
This sequence comes from Nicotiana glauca, assembly GCA_026770625.1. Taxonomy (NCBI): domain Eukaryota; kingdom Viridiplantae; phylum Streptophyta; class Magnoliopsida; order Solanales; family Solanaceae; genus Nicotiana; species Nicotiana glauca. The sequence goes on along the minus strand of MU679553.1, from coordinate 37,585 downwards.
TCCATCGCTCCATATCGTATGACTCCTCTTGAGTTGAAGGAGTTGAAGGATCAGTTGCATGAATTGCTTGATAAGGGTTGTACTCGCCCCATTATTTCATCGTGGGGTGCTCATGTCTTATTTGTGAAGAAAAATGATGGTTCCATGTGTATGTGTATTGATTATCACCAGTTGAACAAGGTTACAATGAAGAACCATTATCCTTTGCCTCGTATTGATAATCCTTTTGACCAGCTCCGAGGCGCACATGTGTATTCTAAGATTGACTTGTGCTCAGGTTACCATCAGTTGAATATTCGGGAGCCAGATATCCCGAAGACTACCTTCAGGACTCGGTATGGCCATTATGAGTTCCTTGTTATGTCATTTGGGCTGACCAATGCCCTAGTAGCTTTTATGCATTTGATGGACAGTGTGTTCAGGCCATATCTCAACTCGTTTGTTGTTGTTTTTATTGATGATATTCTGGTATATTCCCGAAGTCGGGAAGATCATGAGCAGCACCTGAGGACCATGCTTCAGACCCTGAGAAAGTAGAAGTTATATGCAAAGTTATCAAAACATGAGTTTTGGTTGGGTTCTGTGGCATTCTTAGGCCACGTAGTTTAGAGTGAGGGCATTCGGGTGGATTCGAGGAAGATAGAGGTCATGCAGAGTTGGCCCAGGCCATCCTCAACTACAAAGATTTGCAGTTTCATTGGTTTGTTAGGCTACTACCGTCATGTTTTGGAGGGATTTTCATCTATTGCGGCCCCTATGACTAGATTAACCTAGAATTGTACCCCATTTTAGTGGACAGAGGAGTGTGAGGCAAGCTTTCAAAAGCTCAAGACAACTTTGACTACAGTACCAATTTTGATATTGCCTACCGGTTTGAGGTGTTATGCTGTCTATTGTGATGCCTTGAGGGTTGGTCTCGAAGAGGTGTTGATGCAGGACGGTAGGTTGATTGCCTATGCGTACAGATAGTTGAAGATATATGAGAAGAATTAACCTATCCACGACCTTGAGCTAGCTGCTATTGTTCATGCCTTGAAGGTCTGGCGTCATTATTTGAACGGTGTACCTTGTAAGATCTATATTGACTATCAAAGTTTGCAGCACTTATTCAAGCAAAAGGATATAAATATGTGTTAGAGGAGGTGGTTAGAGTTGCTGAAGGATTATGATACTACTATTCTGTATCACCCGGGCAAGGCTAATATGGTAGCGGATGCCTTGAGTTGCCAAGTGGAGAGTTTGGGGAGTTTACGAGCTTCAGAGAGGCCTATGGTGATGGATGTTCAGTCCTAAGCCAGCCAGTTTGTGATATTAGATCTTTCGGAGCGCAGCCAAGTTCTAGCTTGTGTGGTTTCTCGGTCTTCCTTATTTTATCGTATCAGGGAGTGGCAGTATGATGATCCTCATTTGCTTGTCGTTAAGGACAAGGTTCAGTGTGGTAATGCTAGAGATGTGACCATTGGAGATGACAAGGTATTGAGGATGCAGAGATGGATTTGTGTGCCCAATGTTAATAAGCTTCGAGAGTTGATTTTAGCAGAGGCCCATAGTTTGCGGTATTCCATCCATCCGGGTGGCAGAAGATATATCAGGACTTGAGGCAGCACTATTATTGGAGGCAGATGAAGAAAGATATAGCTGGGTATGTGTCTAGATGCCTCAACTAGCAGTAGTTGATGTATGAGCACCAGCGACCGAGTGGGTTGCTTCAGCAAATAGAGATTCTGGAGTGGAAATGGGAGCGCATCACCATGTACTTTGTATCTGGACTCCCACGGACCTTGAAGAAGATTTATGCTATTTGGGTTATTATGGATCGGCTGACCAAGTCTGCTCATTTCATTCCTGTGTGTACCACTTATTCATCAGAGTAGTTTTTGGAGATTTATATCAAGGAGATCATCTGTCTGCATGGCATTCCAGTTTCTATTATTTCATACAGAGGTACTCAGTTAACATCGCGGTTATGGAAAGCTGTGCAGCATGAGCTAGGTACTTAGGTGGAGTTGTGCACAACATTTCACCCCGAGACGGATGGACAGTCCGAGCGCACTATTCAGATTCTTGAGGTTATGCTCCATGCATGCGTGATTGAGTTTGGAGGGTCTTGGGATAAGTTCTTACCATTGGCATAGTTTGCTTACAACAATAGTTATCAGTCCAGCATTCAGATGGTGCTGTATGAGGCTTTATATGGTAGGAGGTTTAGATCTCTGGTGGCCTGGTTTGAGCCAGGTGAGACCGGGCTATTGGGTAAAGAGTTGGTTCAGGACATATTGAAGAAGGTTAAGATGATTCAGGATAGACTCCGTACATCCTAGTCCTGGCAGACGAGCTACACGTACAAGAAAGTTTGTGATGTTTCGTATACAATCGGTGAGCGGGTTCTACTCCGGGTTTCGCCTACGAAATGCATCATGAGGTTTGCGAAGAAAGGGAAGTTGGGTCCGAGGTTTATTGGCCCTTTTGAGATTTTCAGGCGAGTTGGGGAGGTTGCTTATGAGCTTGCCTTACCTCCCGGACTAGCTGGAGTTCATCTGGTATTTCATGTTTCGATGCTCCGGAGGTATCCCAGTGACCCGTCGCACGTGTTGGATTTCAATTCAGGCCAGTTGGACAAGGATCTATCCTATGTTGAGGAACTAGTGGCTATATTAGATAGGTAGATCAGAAAGTTGAGGTCAAAGAACATTGCTTCAGTAAAGGTTCAGTGGCGGGGTCAGCCCGCCGAGGAGGCGACCTGGGATACCGAGCAGGATATGCATAACAGTTACCCTCATCTTTTCACTACTTCAAGTAATTCGAGGATGAACAAATGCTTAAGTGTATGAGGATATGATGACCCGACCGGTCGTCTTAATAATTAATGCACCGATCCCCTATTAACTACTTTCCCTAAGTTTATTACTGCTATTTTGATTTTCTGGGACGTTCGATTTTGAGTTTCGAAGAATTTTTGGATACTTAGTCACTAAATGAGAGATTAAGTGTTAGAAAGTTTCCCGTAGTAAAAAAAGTGTGAAGCCAGCCTCGGAATGGAAATCTGATGGTTCTATTAGCTCCGTTAGGTGATTTTGGGGTTGGGAGCATGTTCAGAATGTATTTTGGAGGTTCGTAGCTAATTTAGGCTTGAAATGCCGAAGTTGAGTTTTTGAAGTTTCCGGTCCGATAGTGAGATATTAATGTGAGGGTCGGAATGTAGTTCTGAAAGTTGTAGTAGCTCCGTTATGTCATTTGGGATGTGTGTGTAAAATTTCATGTCATTTGGACGAGATTTTGTTAGGTTTTTGATCGAGTTTACGACATTGTTTTAGGTGGTTTAAGGGTTGGTGCAAGTTTGAATGATGTTATGGGATCTGTCCGTAGGCTCGGGTGAAGTCCCAGGGGCCTCGGGTTTGTTTCGAGTGCTCAATGGAGAAATTTTGAGTTGTATAACGTTGCAAGTTTTTGCCCAGGTCTGTTGCAGACTATTCTTCTATGCGATCGCAGATTCCTTTATGCTATCACATAGTGCAAATTCAGAGAGTGGTATTTGTTCTATCGCATTATCTCGTTCGCGATTGTCGAGGTCAGCTTTTCCCTTCTTCGCGATCGCAATTGTCCTCCCGCTTTCGCATAATAGAAATTTGGACCTGGTAATTATTTGCATTTTCTTCTTCGCGATCACTTGGACCTTGTAGCGATCACGTACAACTATTTCCTTCTCTTCTGCGATCGTAGGCCTGGGGACGCGTTCACATAGAGTAATTTTGAAACTTTAAAAAATTTACACTTCGCGGTTGCATTCAATTTCATGCGATCACATTGAACAAATACCTGGGTAGTTATAAACATTTCAAAATCCGAGGGTTAGCCATTTTTATCAAAACACAAGTTTGGGAGCTCGGATTTGGGAGACATTTCGAGGTCAACGACTGGGTACCGATTCTGTACTCTATTATCCTTAAAACCCACTAATCTAATCACGAATTCATCCTTAATTTCAGATTTTTGAATGAAAAATGGGTAAAACTTCATAGACCAGGTTATTGAGTTATAAGTGGGTGTTTGACCTCAGATTTGAGATATTTTTATATAGTTAGACTCGTGAGCTTATGAGGGTTCTGAAAATATAAATTTATCCGATTCAGAGATATTGGCCTAGGGGCATTTTGGTCATTTTACCTAATTCGCATCTTAGCTTTAAATTAAACAGTAGAATCAGTTGCTTGAGATGTTATTTATAATATGGAATTGAATTGAATAGATTTGGGCCATCTGGAGTCGGATACTCATAGCAAAGCCACGGTTTCTAGTTGATTTTTGTATCGGTTCGAGGTAAGTGGCTTGCATAACTTTGTGTGGGGGAACTTCACCTTAAGATATTTAATTGATAATTTAATGCCTTGTACGTTAGATGACGAGCGCGTACTTGAGCTAATTGTTGAAAAATTTGATTTTACTTTAAATATTTAGATTGAGTTTCCTTCTTATCTGCAGTATTTTATTTGCAATTATAGACTGTGTTAGCTAGAAAAGCATGTTTAGTTGTCCTAAATTGTCTATTTGCTCAAGTTGCTTTGTTGCACTACGTGAAGCGTGTTACGCTAGAACTACCTATTGCCTGGTATTTTTGAGCTTCATTTCTGAATATCTTCGTGCTGTGACTGCGTATTTACATTGGGACTACGGATGTGGGATTCTGATAGCTCCGCCCTTATTTATTTTCTTTGGGACTATGGGTTACATTCCCGATAGATCCCCGTACACATTTACTTTGGGACTGCGGGTTAGATTACCGATAGATCCCCCTACACATTGATAGTTGGACTACGGTACAGTATCCAGGGAGATCCTTTGGATATACTCATATGTTGGACTACGAGATGGTATCCCGAGAGCTCCTTGCACAGTTGTTGAAAGGGACTATAGGACGGTATCTTGGGAAATCCTCGTTGTTGTTATTGATATCGAGCTACTTTATTCTATGTTATCTTATTTTCAGAATGTTAATTATTATCTTGTATAACCTGTCTTACTTCATAGTTGAACCCATTATTTCTGCTTATTTCATTATGTTGCAAGACTTATTATTATTAATATTATGCTCAGTAGGGCCCTGAACTTCCTCGTCACTACCCAACTGAGGTTAGGCTTGGCACTTACTGAGTACCGCCGTAGTGTACTCATGCCCTTTCTGCACATGTTTTTCAGGTGCAGATACAGGTACCTCTACCCAGGCGCACTATACCTGAGGCAGGGAGAGCTACGGAGACTTCGAGGTACATCTGCTGCGTCCGCAGACCGAAGAGTCTCCTACTTTACTCTATCTGTAGTAGTTAGCCTTCTATCGTACCCTTGATTTAGACATTCTGATGATTAGAGCATTTACAGTACCTGTTCTAGCTTGTGGTCCCGAGAGTTTTCGGGTTTTAGGATGATGTTGTAGACTTATGCATTATTGGGTTGTATATGCCGAGCGACATTTATATACAGTTACCGTTCTAGTTTGTTTAGTTTAATCATTTGTTTCCATAAGTTATATTATTTCCGTATTGGTAGGCTTACCTAGTCGTAGGGACTAGGTGCCATCACGCCATGTTCACAAAGGGCGAACTGGGGGCGTGACAAGAAAACACTAGTGAAAAATTATATTTACCGATCACTATTATTTTTATATGAGTTAGTAAAAGTTTAATTATTTTTGTGTGATAAAACATAATTATATGATTTTGGTCAAAAAATTTTATTACAGTTAAATGATTTTTTATGTTAAAAGACAAGGTTATATGACTTTAGTAAAAAAATCATAGTTGTATGACTTTTGTGTTAGAAAACAAAGTTATATGTCTTTATTGAAAAAACGCCATAGTTATATGAGCATTTGTAAATGCTGAAATTCAGTTCTAGAGTTGTGGTTCTTCCATGACTACCGTTATTTGGAACTTGATTTTAGTTTATTGATTTATGGTACTGTTTTATTTATTCAATTCCTCACTCAATTATTTAGTTGCTTGATCACTAATTGAATACTATTTATGAATCTAGATTTGAACTCGAAGGTGAGGATTCTAGATTGCTCATAAGATTGAGTAGAGAAAGTTCTTAAACCTAAGCATTGGGTAGCGGATTCATAGTTAGGATAGACATATGCTAATTGCCTTGCTTGGTTATTACGGGTATTATGAATGCATTCTTGTTGATTCTATTTCCATAAATATATCGGCGCTGGATTAGCTTAAATAAGTGAATAAGAACCCAATAGATACTTATGAGCAATATTAATCATATGTAAATCAATAAACCAAATAAACTAATTAGTAAATTTAAGTGAAGAATATAATAGTATTATTAGATAGCTCATAAACCTAGATAGTTTTCATCACATTGATTAGATAAAAATCTGCTCTTCTTTTGTTTAAAGTTTATTAGTTTTTTTTATAGTTTAATTAGTTTAACATCACCACTTTTGTGTTTAACTAGTTGTTAGGTACGTACCTTGCACGTGTATTTCAAATAATTAGTAAAAAATTGAAAAAATTATATTGTTTTGTACATAGATGATAAAGCGATAAATCATGATTGCATTTATAAGAAAAAAATTGCATTTAGAAATCATAAAAATCTGAATATTTAAGCTAAGAAAAATATGGAGAAGATAAAATATAAGAAGTGTACATGCTAGCTCAAAAACAATTATTGCACGCATGGGAAGTTAAAGAGCTTGACTTTATAAAATGAAGAATATTGACACATGTACCTTAATAAATTCTTTGACAATCTTACGGCTAAATTTAACATTAAAAATGTAACGACGCGACCACTCGATTAGAGTCCTAGTGCATCGTTCAGTAGTCCGAGGCCATGAGCAGCTTCATTTCAGGTATTATTACTTGTACGCGTGGTCAGAATTGAATTTTGGGAAGTTCAAGGTTGATTTGGGAAGAGAATTCTCATTTCGGAAGCTTAAAGTTGAAAGAATTAACTATGATGAGATTTTTTAGCAAACGACCTCGGAATCAGGATCTGAAGGTTGCAGCAAGTTTGTATAATGATTTCGGACTTGGTCGTATGCCCGGTTTGGGTATTGGATATCCCAGGAGCGTTTTGGCGCCTATTGTGAAAGTTAACATTTTGGAAGAAATTTCATAAGTTTGGCTTGAAGTGCATTTCAGTATTATCGATGTCCATTTAGGATTTCGAGTCTAAGAGTAGCTCCACATGGTAATTCCGGAGTTGGGAGCGTGATCAAAAGTGAATACAGAGGTCTGTAGGTCATGTTGAAGTCATTTGACTAAAGATAGAAACTTGAAGGTTTTTGAGTAGTTTGACCGGAAGTGAACTTTGATATCGGGGCGGAATTCGATTCCGAAAGTTAGAGTAGGTTCGTAATGTTGAATCTGACTTATGTGCAAAATTTGAGGTCAATTGGACGTGATTTAGTAGGTTCTAGCATCGAATATAGAAGTTTGAAATTCTAAAGTTCATTAAACTTGGATTGGAGGTTGATTCATGATTATAGCATTATTTGATGTGATTTAAGGTCTCGAGCAAGTCCGTAATGTGTTTTGGGATGGGTTGGTGTGATTAGTTGGGGTTCCAGGGGCCTCGGGTGAATTTCGGGTGGTTAACGGATCAAATTTAGGCACAAAGCTGATGCTGGTTGCTGGTATTTGCTTTCCTTCTTCACAAATGCGAAGGGAGTATCGCGAACGCAAAGTGGAAAGTGGAAGGCTACTGGATTTGGCCTTCACGAACGACAAGGAGAAGTCGCGAATGCGAAAGGGTATGTTGAGCAGCTACGTGAAAGCGAGGGAGAGATCGCGAACGCGTAGAAGGAAATATGTGCTTGAGGTAATTGGTACGCGAGGACTTTTATGTGAATGCAAATGGGCTAGGTAGCTGGACTTCGCGAACACTAGAGACAGGCCGCAAACGTGAAGAAGGGCGAACCTGGGCAGGGCAAAATGTTTAAAATCGGGGTTTGAGTTCATTTCACCCATTTTTTCGCTTGGCTTTGGAGATTTTTGTAGCCTTTGAAGAGGGGGTTCCGTCATTCATCATGAGGTAAGTAATTTATGCTAGTTTTTAGTTAAATACAAGGTTCATATATGGATTTAGGCATGGAAATTTGTAGAAAATTTGGGGTTTGAGGGAAAACCTAGAAATTGATATTTCTTGGAATTTGACAACGATTTTTGGTATGAAATCAAGAATAAATTATATATTTGAGTTCGTGAGTTTACGGGTAAACTTATTCTTCAAAAATTTTGGAAATCCGGCACGTGGGCCCGAGGGTATTTTTGTCAACTTTTCGATCGAATTTAGGAATTGTTATGAATTGGGTTGTAATGAATAATTGAGTATATATTAATAGAATGGTATAATTATTGGCTAGCTTTGGAGCTTTTTTCATCGGTTCGAGTCTTTGGAAGAACGTGGAATGCCGGTTATGGATTTTCAGAGCGAGGTGAATCTCTATCGGTTAATTAATTGGATATGTGCTCGTATTTGTGGGGGCTATGTACACACAAAGGTGATGAGAGTCCGTGGTAGCTACTATTATGCTATTGTCCGGGTAGCCTAGGACCCAAAAACATGCTATACTCGGATTATTTGTAAACCTACGGACATTTTATTTGCTTAAATTACATCGAATTAGTATATTAATTTCAAAAAAAAATTGAACTTCATTTTCTTGAAGTTTTAAAAGAGAATTGGATTTTCGTGGGATAATTGTTCCCTAATGGATTCTTGATTGACTGATTGTTGTATTTATTTATATTTGATTGCATCACATGTGTGGTTGACGAGTAGGGTAATAGATGCATCTATGGTTCGTGCCGTTCGACCCTCGGCAGTGCACAGTTTTTTTTTGTTGGAACGGGTTGTGCGCCTCTGCATGATTTGCGCATTCTTGTATTGCTTGCCTTTTAACTTATTGAAGTATTTATAGCCTCTTCCCGGCTTGAGAATAATTGTATAAATAATGAAAAAGAATTTGGTCATTTCCTATAAGGAAGAGTTGTTCATTTGCTTCAACATATCGAATTATATCATGTTTATAAAAAGTTCCCTAATTTAACATATTATTATTGGACCTCTAGTAAGTGTCAAAGTCGACCATCTCGTCTCTACTTCTTTGAGATTAGACGGGATACTCATTTAGTACACGTTGTTTTCGAACTCATACTACACTTCTGTACATTTTTGTTGTACAAGCCTATGCACCCCAGTGGCCTTCGGGGCATAGCAGCGTGGATGATACTGGGACTAGGTGAGTTGCATTACTCGAAGCAGCCCGCAGCTAGTGTAGTCCCTTCCAGTATATTATATTTACTTTCTGTCCATTTATATTCTCGACGCATGTTGTATTGTATTGTTTCTCAGAAATAGCTCATGCACTTTTGACACCGGGTTCTAGGAATGTCTACGGATTTATACAAAAATTTAAAATTGTCAAATTTTTCACCATTTATTCTGTAGAATTTGTCACGTATTATTTAAACGCATAAAAGAAATGGTTTCAAAAGCATTTAAAATGAGAATTCAGTTAAGTATTATTGGTTGGCTTGCCTGATAGCGGTGTCCGGCACCATCACGACCCTTTAGTAGATTTTGGGTCGCGATAATATGGTATCACAATACTAGGTTCCAAGGATCTCGTGAGTCATGAGAAAGTCTAGTAGAGTCTCACAGATCGGTATGGAGACGTCTGTACTTATCCTCGGGAGGCTACATGACTGTTAGGAGTACTTAACTTTTTGATTCCTTATCGTGCGATTTGATCCATGGAGGCGTATGCCTTTAATTCATTCCTACTCAATCTTACGCAATGCGAACTGCTTATTATAAGTCGAGAATTGAAGAACCGTAATGGTACTACAGATGTGATACGGGATATTTCTCCAAGTATAGCTGACTGAATTATTACCGTTGCTTTGTAGAAGGATATTTTATTGTTTAATCCTAGTAGCGGTACTTCTGAGGGCTCTGAGGCTAGGCACAAGTTGCCAAGATGCTTATGAATGATTATTCCGCAGTAGTGATATGATTGTAGGATGTTTGCCTACGTGCCAGGGCAGTGAATGACATGAAGTGAGGTTGAGTCAGTGCATAATCTAGAGATTCAGTATTTTATTCCTGGCAGAGGAAAGGCAATCTGACTAATAATGTGTGGATTTAGGATGGTACAGTAATGACACTTGGTATTTGCGAGAGTGGTGGAGCTTTCTTCTATGAGGGGATATCGTTGTCCTAATTGAACGTACTAAGTTCGCCGGTGTTATGAGCTACTACAATTCGCCTTTGGAGAAAGCTATTGTGAAATAGTATAAGAAGCGCAGCTGTCAGACATCGTAGGGTGCGGTAGTTCAGGGTTGAATCAGTGTTTCCAATGTCGACGGTATGACAGAGATGATCTTCCAAAAGGTGTAAGGTTAGCAGCCATTGTGGGTTCTAGTGCTGGGAAGATAGATTTTTATTTAAGGCAGCAGTTGAGAAACAAAGGATGAGGAAAGACATGTGGAAAGTGTCAGTCGATGGCTAAAATTCCTAAAGGGCCGAGTATAAGAGGCCAAGGGTCGAGTAGTTGATTAAAAGGAAGAGATTCGCCAAAGTGGGAGAGTAGTGGAGTTGTATATGGGCATTGGGGTAGGATGCCTATGATCCTTGAGGAGAGTTTGGGATGACTTAGGAATTTTAGTGATTGGTGATTTGGGCTCTACAGATTTAATTTGAAGTATGGGCTATTATATGATAGGAGATTTGATATAACGGGAATGAGCTTCTTGAATGAAGAAGGATGCAATATAACATTAAATTTGTGGGATGTTGTCGCACATTTAATTGATGTACAAGAGGGGTGAATGAACTTGTGCAGCTAGAGAGTGAGCTCAAACTCGGGGTGGGTTATTGATGTCATAGTAATTGTACCATGTGTAGCAGCATTGGAAGATGTCACATGGTTGGCAAGGCTTGTGCGAAGAATTCTATTGGTTATACAGGAAAGAGATCGGTCGTGCGAATGTAGTTGATGATTCAGAGTATAAAAAGAGGTTTTACAGTAAGATTTCGAGAATGTTGGTGGTTGATTGCGCAATGTTATGCCAAAAAGAGATAAGGAATCCTAGTGAATTCTAGAGTTGTGTAATAATGGATTCAAGCTAAGTGGGAGAGTCCCACCGCCTATGATTGTGTTGCATGGTAAACTACTTGCAAAGTTTCTGGTTATTAGCATATTGATGGGTTGTTTTAGGTAAATGAAAAGAATATAAGTGGTAATTTAAGAAAATGGGTTATTAAAGGTGTGCTATCGATGGCCTTATTGGCCCATGTTCAGACGTGGTGAGTGATTCTGTCGGGTACTACATCGAGAGGCTATGCTTGTGCTGGAAGAATCATGGAGTTGATTATATTCGGGCCAAGTCAGAGCGGGTGGCTCTCAGCAATGGTCGTAGTGGATTCAAAGAGGTAAAGTGTGGTGCCTAATGATTTGAAGCCTATTGGTACGGTTAAGAACCAAGCTTGGTAGCAGCCTATGAGAAGAGGCACAAGATGTTCTATGATGTTTTAACTTCGGATGTAACAATTGGGAGGTACGAATGGTTTGTGGGATTTCATACAACATAGTCTCGTGATTCAGGGTCACTCAGGCTGAGTGCGGATGGCGTGTGTTAAGTGTTGAATAGAGTTATCATTGTTTATATGGCGATTAAGGATAAATTAGAAGAAGAGGGATTGGGTAGCCATAGTCAAATTGGTGTGTTGCTGGTAGTGGGCAGTTCTTTCTGCGTGATCGAGTTATGCAAGTGAATTGTGATGGTGCGTGCGAGGCTTGTCATCCGCCGTAGTTAGTGATATTCAGAAAGTATTCTATTGTTGTGACCTTTTATGTGAAGATGGGCCCAGGAAGGGCTATGGTGGCTTATACCACTACATAGAGATTTTCATATTCTACTGTTACAAGAATTCACCTGTGTGTGTTGACATGGTTCTCCTGAAATGAGTTAAGTAAAAATTTCTATATGATGAAGTGTTAACCTAATAGTGGTTCTGAATCTATGATGAAAAACAAGTTATATCGTATATTGGCATGTTGGGTGCAGTGAGTGGTGTGAAATTTGTAGTGAAGATCAATGTAGCAGTTTGGTGCTGACAAGGATGTCACGAGCTCGGATGAGAAGGAAAGAGGTTTCGATGTTTAAGGTAAGTTGGCATTGTCTTCAGCGTCACCTGATATCGGTGTTTTGTGGGCAAAAAAGCCTTGCATCCTGGTTAATGATTCTTGATCGCTTTTCACCGTTAGTGCGACCGGTGGTTTTGAGGTATTACCTAGTTATTTGTTATGGTAGGTTGTGGTAGCATGTCCCACAGGGAGATTGTATAAGTGTGGCATATAGTCACTTGATTGATTAAAGATTTAAACCAAGTATGAAGGTTCTGATAGTGTCATTAAATTGAGAATTTGATGCTAGGAGGGCACCTCGTTTATTATGTTGTGGACTGTGGGGGATTACTCCGGTTATGATGGTTGTTCTTGTGTGTTATGAGAAAAGGGGGGTAGTATGGACCTTTGAATGGTTATTGGCCTAGCTTGGTATGATCAGGATCGACTTGAGGTCGGTGGATGGATTTGAATGTGAATATCGGCTCTATATCAGGCCAGATGTGTTCATTTCAACAAAGAGCTCCTTATGGAAGCGTAGTCGGGGTGTTATTTTATCCTCAACTACTTCATGTAATGATGGATTGCGTCGTACGAGTTGTGAGACAGTTTGGTGAATTTCTTGTGTGTTGAGGCTCCGCGTAGAGATGATGTTATGTGAGCAGGATGACTTTAGAGATTTCAGATCGTATATCGCACCTCAATTGTGTTGGAGTTTTCTGGCTTATTGTGCTATATGTCTCCCCAGGGATGGGATTATGCACTTAGTGTGCTTGTGATCGATATTTAGTATATTATTAAAATGAGAAATCTAGCTCGGTGCATATCTCCTTAAGCGAGCTTTATGGGTGGATTGGGTGGCACGTTTTAATGGTTATGTTGTTTAGATCAGGTTGCGCGCCATATCAGTGTGAAGCTAGGTACAGTTCTCCATATCTATTTTTATGTGTTTTGTTTCCTATTTTATGAGGAAAAATTATATTAGCTGTCTGCTCGCGTCGCATGTATGATTCGCGAGCGGGGTGTTTGTTAAATTATATTGATAGCATCGCATGTATGATTTGCGAGCGATGTAATTGAATTTATTTCTCAATGCTTGCTTTCCCTTGTATCGCATTTGATATGGTAGCCTATTGGCACATTGTAGCATCATATGAAACTTTTGGTCATGTTGGGGTTGCTTATTGCCTGAGCAGTTCGCACTGGGTGAGGAAAAATCATTGGATTTAGGATCAGTGCAATCTGACTATATGAAGTATATTAAGGAGCTACGACCATTATTTGGTTCAAAATGAGGTGATGGTTCTTGTCAGGAGTATAAACCCAATGATTTGTTGGTTCGGCAATCAGTTATGAATTTCTACACATCTTCCGTCATGGCGGTAGTGTAAGAATTAGATCAAGACCTATATAGGTCATGAGGTGCAATGAGGGCATCAGATTCGTGGAATTTCAAATAATTTTATTAGAGAATGTTGTTGTGGTCATGTGAGTAAAGTTGTTCAAGTTGTGAATTCAGCTAACGTATGAAGTTGTGTTTTGGGGCTACGTATAATTATTGGTACGGTGGGCATATGTTGGAAACAAGTCGGGCATAGAATTTCGAATGTTGGAATTAGGATCTAAGGCTTATTTGCTTGAATAAAAGGAAAAATCTTCAAAATTGACTGAGCTAATGTACTCCATTGAGTTGTGGTAGCACGGGAAGGTGCGTGAGGTGTTAAACAATGATTTTAGACTATTTCAGTGTAGTTCTCAACACGTTCGAGAATGAACGTATGTTTAAGTGGGAGAGAATGTAACAACCCGACCGGTTGTTTTGACCATAGCGTGTCGTTCAGCAGTCTGAGGCCATGAGAATCTTCATTTCAGGTGTTATGACTTGTACGCGTGGTCGGAATTGAATTACGGGATGTTCAAAGTTGATTTGGGAAGATAATTCTCATTTCGGAAGCTTAAAGTTGAAAGAATTAACTAGGATGGGATTTTTGAGTAAATGACCTCGGAATCGGGATCTGAAGGTTCTAGCAAGTTTGTATGATGATTTCAGACTTGGGCGTATGCCCGATTCAAGTTTTGGATAACCCGAGAGCATTTTGGTGCCTATTGTGGAAGTTAGCATTTGGGAAGAAATTTCATAAGTTTGGCTTGAAGTGCATTTTAGTGTTATCGATGTCCATTTGGGATTTTGAGTCTGGGAGTAGCTCCGTATGGTGATTCTGGAGTTGAGAGCATGATCAGAAGTGAATTCGGAGGTGCATGGGTCATTTTGAAGTCATTTGGCTAAAGATAGAAATTTCAAGGTTTTTGAGAAGTTTGACCGGAAGTGGACTTTTGATATCGGGGTAAGAATCCGATTTTGGAAGTTGGAGTAGGTTCGTAATGTCGAATATGACCTGTATGCAAAATATGAGGTCAATCGAACGTGATTTGGTAGGTTCTGGCATCGAATATAGAAGATTGAAATTCTAAAGTTCATTCAGATTGGATTGGAGACCGATTCATGATTTTCGCGCTGTTTGATGTGATTTGAGGCCTCGTGCATGTCCGTAATGTGTTTTGGGACTGGTTGGTATGATTGATTGGGGTCGCGTGGTCCTCGAGTGGATTCCGGGTGGTTAACGAATCGAATTTGGTTAAAAAGCTGCCGTTGGTTGCTGTATCTGGTTTCCTTTTTCACGAACGAGAAGGGAGTCTCGTGAATGTGAAGAGGAAAATGGGAGGCTGCTGGATTTGGCCTTCACGAACGCAAAGGGGTAGGCTGAGCTGCTACACGAACACGAGTGAGAGATTGTGAACACGTAGAAGAAAAATAGGGCCTGAGGTCATTGACATACGAGAACACGAGGCCTTGTATGCGAACACAAAGGAGATGGATAACTGGCCTTTGCGAATGCGAGAAACAGGACGCAAACACGAAGAATGGGGGACGTGGGCTGGGCAGAATGTTTAAAATCGGGGTTTGAGTTTATTTCACCCATTTTTCTCTTTGCTTGGGCGATTTTTGGAGCCTTTGAAGAAGGGGTTCCATCATTCATCATGAGGTAAGTAATTTTTGCTAGTTTTGAGTTAAATACAAGGTTTATATATGGATTTAGACATGGAAATTTATAGAAAACTTGGGGTTTGAGGGAAAACCTAGAAAGTGACATTTCTTGGAATTTGGCCACGATTTTGGGTATGAGATTGAGAGAAAATTATATATTTGAGTTCGTAAGGTTATGGGTAAACTTATTCTTCCAAAAATTTTAAAATCGAGGCACGTGGGCCCAAGGGAATTTTTGTCAACTTTTCGATCGGGGTTAGGAATTGTAATAAATTGGGTTGTAATGAATAATTGAGTATATATTAATGGATTGGTATCATTATTGGCTAGCTTTGGAGCTTTGTTCATCGGTTCGAGTCTTCGGAAGAACGTGGAATGTCGGTTATGGATCTTCGGAGCGAGGTGAGTCTCCTTTCTAACCTTGCAAGAGGGAATTGTCCCTAGGTTAATTAATTGGATATGTGCTTCTATTTGTGGGCGATGCGTACGCACGAGGTGACGACAGTCCGTGCGTAGCTACTATTGTGCTATTGTCCGGGTAGTTTAGGACCCAAAAGCATGTTATACTTGGATTATTTGTAAATTTACTGGCATTTGATTTGCATAAATCACATCGAATTAGTAAATGAATTTCTTAAAAAAAATTAATCTTCATTTTCTTGAATTTTTAAAAGAGAATTGGATTTTATTGCGATAATTGTTCCCTAATGAATTATTGTTTGACTGATTGTTGTATTTATTTATATTTGACCGCATCGCATGTATGATTCGCGAGCTGGGCAATAGATGCATCTATGGTTCGTGTCGTTCGACCCTCTGCAATACACAGTTTGTTTTTCTGTTGGAACGGGCTGTACGCCTCAGCATGATTTTCGCATTCTTGTATTGCTTGCGTTGGAACTTATTGAAGTTGTTATAGCCTCTTCCCGGCTTGAGAATAATTGTATAAATAATGAAAAAGAATTTAGTCATTTCCTATAAGTAAGAGTTGTTGATTTGCTTCAACATATCGAATTATATCATGTTTATAAAAAACTCCCTGGTTTAACATATTATTATTGGACCTCTAGTAAGTGTCAAAGTCGAACATCTCGTCTCTACTTCTTCGAGATTAGACGAGTTACTCATTTAGTACACGTTATTTTCGTACTCATACTACACTTCTGTGCATTTTTTGTTGCGCAGGCATATGCACCACAGTGGCCTACGGGGTGAAGCAACATGGATGATACTGGGACTAGGTGAGTTGCATTACTCGAGGCAACCCACAGCTAGTATTGTCCCTTCCAGTAGATTGTATTTATTTTTTGTCCATTTGTATTCCGGACGGATATTGTATTGTGTTGTTTCTTAGAAATAGCTCATGCACTTGTGACACTGGGTACTGGGAATGTCTATGGATTTATTCAGAAATTTAAAATTGTCAAATGTGTCATTATTTAGGCAGTAGAATTTATCACACATTGTTTAAACACATAAAAGAAGTCGTTTTGAAAATATTTAAAATGATAATTTAATTAAGTATTATTTGTTGGCTTGCTTGACAGCGCTGTCTGGTACCACCACGACCCTTTAGTTGATTTTGGGTGGTGACAACAAAATAACTTTTGTAGCTTATTGAGTTCTACATCTGACTTTCTAGTCACTTTATTACTTGATGATCTTATATACTTACGTGTACGTTTTGCCACAACAAGTTTTTGGTGCCGCTGCCGGGAAGACTTGTTGCTGTTGCCGGGAAGACTTGTTACTGTTGCCGGGATAGAATATTTACTATCTTAGTTTGTGTAATATGGAGTAATTACACTCTTGACTATAAATAGAGATTACTCCAATTTGTGTGAGAAAACATAATTATATGATTTTGGTTTAAATTTTTTTTTTACAGTTATATAATTTTTTATGTGAAAAGACAAAGTTATATGACTTTAATAAAAAAAATCATGGTTATTTATGAATCTAGATCACTAATTGAATACTATTTATGAATCTAGAATTGAACTCAAAGGTGAGGATCCTAGATTGCTCATAAGATTGAGTAGAGCAAGTTCTTGAACATAAGCTTCGGGTAACGGATTCTCAGTTAGGATAAACATGCTAATTGCCTTGCTTGGTTATTACGGGTATTATGAATGCATTCTTGTTGATTCTATTTTCATAAATATATCGGCGCTAGATTAGCTTAAATAAGTGAATAAGAACCCGATAGATACTTATGAGCAATATTAATCATATGTAAATCAATAAACCAAATAAACTAATTAGTCAATTTAAGTGAAGAATATAATAGTATTGTTAGATAGCTCATAAACCTAGATGGTTTTCATCACATTGATTAGATAAAAATCTGCTCTTCTTTTTTTTAAAGTTTATTAGTTTAATTAGTTTAACATCACCACTTTTGAGTTTAACTAGTTGTTAGGCACGTACGTTGCACGTGTATTTCAAATAATTAGAAAAAAATTAAAAAAATTATATTATTTTGTACATAGATGATAAAGCGATAAATCATGATTGCATTTCTAAGGAAAAAATTGCATTTAGAAATCATAACAATCTGAATATTTAAGCTAAGAAAAATGTGGAGAAGTTAAAATATAAGAAGTGTACATGCTAGCTCAAAAACAATTATTGTACGCATGGGAAGATAAAGAGCTTAACTTTATAAAGTGAAGAATATAGACACATGTACCTTAATAAATTCTTTGACATTTAAATTTAACATTAAAAATGTAACGACACGACCCGTCGATTAGAGTCCTAGCGCATCGTTCAGTAGTCTTAGGCCATGAGCAGCTTTATTTCTGGTGCTATTACTTGTACGCATGGTCAGAATTGAAGTTTGGGAAGTTCGGGGTTGATTTGGGAAGAGAATTCTCATTTCGGAAGCTTAAAGTTGAAAGAATTAATTATGATGGGATTTTTAGCAAACGACCTCGGAATCGGGATATGAAGGTTCCAGCAAGTTTGAATAATGATTTTGGACTTGGTCGTATGCCCGGTTCGGGTTTTGGATATCCCGGGAGCGTTTTGGCGCCTATTGTGGAACTTATCATTTTGGAAGAAATTTTATAATTTTGGCTTGAAATGCATTTCAGTGTTATATGTGTCCGTTTAGGATTTCGAGTATGGGAGTAGATCCATATGGTAATTCCGGAGTTGGGAGCGTGATCATAAGTGAATTCAGAGGTCTGTAGGTCATTTTGAAGTCATTTGGCCAAAGATAGAAATATGAATGTTTTTGAGAAGTTTGACCGGAAGTGAACTTTTTGAAATCGAGGTCAAAATTCAAATCCGAAAGTTGGAGTATGTTCGTAATGTCGAATCTGACGTGTGTGCAAAATTTGAGGTCAATTGGACGTGATTTGGTAGGTTCCAGCATCGAATATAGAAGTTTGAAGTTCTAAAGTTCATTAAACTTGGATTGGAGGTTGATTCATGATTTTAGCATTATTTGATATGATTTGAGGCCTCGAGCAAGTCCGTAATGTATTTTCGGACGGGTTTGTGTGATTAGTTGGGGTCCCAAGGGCCTCCGGTGAATTTCGGGTGGTTAATGGATGAAATTTGGGTAAAAAGCTGCAGCTGGTTGCTGGTATCTAGTTTCCTTCTTCACAAATGCGAAGGGAGGCTCGCGAATGCAAAAAGGAAAGAGAGAGGCTGCCGGATTTGGCCTTCACGAACGCGAAGGAGAAGTTGCGAACGCGAAAGGGTGGGTTGAGCTGCTACGCGAAAGTGAGGGAGAGATCGCGAACGCGTAGAAGGAAATATGTGCTTGAGGTCATTGGCCTACGCAAACGCAAGGCCTTGTATGCAAATGCGAAGGGGCTAGGTAGCTGGACTTTGCGAACGCTAGAGACAGGCCGTGAACGCGAAGAAGGGCGAACCCGTGCTGGGCAAAATATTTAAAATCGGGGTTTCAGTTCATTTCACCCATTTTTCTCTTGGCCTGGGCAATTTTTGGAGCCTTTGAAGAGGGGGTTCTGTCATTCATCATGAGGTAAGTAATTTATGCTATTTTTTAGTTAAATACAAGGTTTATATATAGATTTAGGCATGGAAATTTGTAGAAAATTTGGGGTTTGAGGAAAAACCTAAAAATTGATATTTCTTGGAATTTGACCATGATTTTGGGTATGAAATTAAGAATAAATTATATATTTGAGTTCGTGAGGTTATGGGTAAACTGATTCTTCAAAAATTTTGGAAATTCAGCACGTGGGCCCGGGGGCATTTTTGTTAACTTTTCAATCGAGTTTAGGAATCACCATAAATTGGGTTGTAATGAATAACTGAGTATATATTAATTGATTGGTATCATTGTTGGCTAGCTTTGGAGCTTTTTTCATCGGTTTGAGCCTTCGGAAGAACATGGAATGCCGGTTATGGATTTTTGGAGCGAGGTGAGTCTCCTTTCTTGTGATAACCCGACCCTTCGTCACATGAGATACCGCCCCGTTTCCCCCATATCATGTGACTCTATGGTCTATTATCGGTATTTTAGGTGATTGAGTTGAATTGGATTGATTTTAGATAGAAATGAGACACTTAGTCTGCTTAAGGAAAGCTTATTTTGGAAAATTCAATCGAAAGTTTACTATTTGCTTAGAGGGCTCGAATGTGAATTCCAGTGATTCAGTTAGCTTCGGGGGATGATTTGTGACTTAGGAGTGTGATCGGAAGTTATTTTGGATGTCCGGTGTAGAATTAGGCTTGAATTGGCGAAGTTAGTATTTTGGCGAATTCCGGTTGACAGTTGAAATTTTGATCTAGGGGCCGGAATGGAATTTTGAGAGTTGCAGTAGTTCCGATAGGTGATTTCGGGTATGTGTGCAAATTTTCAGGTCATTCAGACGTCGTTTTGTTGGTTTTTGATCGAAATTGCATTTCAGAAGTTTTGAAGAAACTTAGACTTGAATTCGATGTGATTTAATGGTTTTAGCGTTGTTTGATGTGTTTTGATGATTGGAACAAGTTTGAATGATTTTATGGGATTTGTTGGTGCTTTTAGTTGAGGTCCCGAGGGCCTCGGGTGAGTTTCGGATGGTCTATCCGGAAGTTTGAGACTTGAATGAGCTGCAGAAAATGCAGCAGCTGTAGTAGAGAAAATGGTTCATTGCGATCGCGAAGGTAAGGCCGCGATCGCATAGAAGGATTTTTGGTTTCCTGAGTTTTGTTCTTCGTGTTCGCATAGGTCTAAGAACTTGTGCTCTGCCTTCGCGTTGAGGAGTTCGCGTTCGCGTAGTGGGAAGTGAAGGGGCCAGCTAGGTTGTTCTTCGCGTTCGCATCACCAGGGACGCGATCACGTAGCTTTGGATGGTAAGTCATTGCGTTCTCATTGCCTGTGTCGCGTTCGCATAGAGTAGTTTTGAGGTATGGAATATTTGTGCTTCGCGATCGCGTGCCTGGTGCCGCGATCGCATAGAGGAAAAACTGGGCGAACAAAATGTTTTTATATTATTTTCATCCGCAAGGACAAGCGTTTGTTTTAGTTGGGGAGGATGTAACGACCCGGCCTGTCGTCACATGATTTACCGCCCCGTTTCCACCATATCATGTTACTCTATGGTCCATTATCGGTATTTTAGGTGATCGAGTTGAATTGGATTAATTTTAGATAGAAATGAGACACTTAGTCTCTTTAAGGAAAGCTTGTTTTGGAAAAGTCAATTGGAAGTTCACTATTTGCTTAGAGGGCTCGAATGTGAATTCCAGTGATTCGGTTAGCTTCGGGGGATGTTTTGTGACTTAGGAGTGTGATCGGAAGTTATTTTGGATGTCCGGTGTAGAATTAGGCTTGAATTGGTAAAGTTGGTATTTTGGCGAATTCCGGCTGATAGGTGAAATTTTTATCTGGGGGCCGGGATGGAATTTTGAGAGTTGCAGTAGTTCCGATAGTTGATTTTGGGTATGTGTGCAAATTTTCAGGTCATTCGGACGTCGTTTGGTTGGGTTTTTGATCGAAAGTGCATTTCAGAAGTTTTGAAGAAACTTAGGCTAGAATCCGATGTAATTTAATGGTTTTAGCGTTGTTTGATGTGTTTTGATGATTGGAACAAGTTTGAATGATGTTATGGGATTTGTTGGCGCTCTAGGTTGAGGTCTCGGGGGCCTCGGGTGAGTTTCGGATGGTTTTGTCGGGAAGTTTGAGACTTGAAAGAGCTGCAGAAAATGCAGCAGCTATAGTAGAGAAAATAGTTCATTGCGATCGTAAACGTAAGGCCGCGATCGCATAGAAGGATTTTTGGGTGCCTCAGTTTTGTTCTTCGCATTTGCAGTCTGGGCTCGCATTCGCATACATTTGAGAAATTGTTCTCTGCGTTCGCGTTGAGGAGTCCGCGTTCGCGTAGTGGGAAGTGAAGGGGCCAACTAGGTTGTTCTTCATGTTCGCATCACAAGAGACACGATCGAGTAGCTTTGGATGGTAAGTCATTGCATTCGCATTGCCTGTGTCACGTTCGCATAGATTAGTTTTGAGGTATGGAAAATTTGTGCTTCGCGATCGCCGGCCTAGAGCCGCGATGGCATAGAGGGAAAACTGGACGAACAGAAGGTTTTTATATTATTTTCATCCGCGAGGTTTAGACCATTTCCACCATTTGTGAACCACCTTAAGAGCTCCTTGGTAGAAATTGAAGAGGATTTTGACGGGAATTGATTGGAGGTAAGTCTCGTGACCTAGAAGCGCTAATTTATACAAGAATCAACCTTTAATTCTTGGAAAATTGGGTGAAAATTTGAAGAACTAGGCCTTGGCTTTTGAAATGAAAATTTGCGATTTGAAAGGGCATTTGAACTCAGATTTTAGTAAATTTGATATGCACAGACTCGTGGCGAGACGAGGAATCCGGTGATATAAATTTCGTAATTTTTTGAGAAGTGGGCCCGGGGCACACAGGTAGAGTTGAGCACAACATTTCATCCTCAGACGGACGGGCAGTCCGAGCTTACATTCACATATTAGAGGACATGTTGCTTGCCTGTGTTATTGATTTTAGAGGTTCTTGGGCCGAGTTCTTGCCACTTGAAGAGTTTGCTTACAACAACAGCTATCAGTCCAGCATTCATATGGCACAGTACGAGGCCTTATATGGGAGACGATGTAGATCTCCGGTTGGTTGGTTTGAGCCCGGCGAGGATAGGTTATTGGGGACAGAGCTGGTCTAGGATGCCGTATATAAGGTGAAAGTGATCCAGGAGAGACTCCGTACATCTCAGTCACGTCAGAAGAGTTATGCGGACCGGAAGGTTTGAGTTGTATCTTATTTGGTGGGTGAGAAGGTCTTGTTAAAGGTTTAGCCTATGAAGGGCGTTATGAGATTTTAAAGAAAGGAAAGTTGAGTCCGCGGTTCATAGGGCCTATTGAGATACATAGGAGGATTGGGGAGGTGGCTTATGAGTTTGCTTTGCCACCCGGCCTTTCTAGTGTGCATCCGGTATTTCATGTATCTATGCTCCGAAAGTATGTTGGGGACCCGTCTCATGTTTTAGACTTCAGCATAGTTCAGTTGGATGATGATTTGACATATGATGTGGAGCCACTGGCTATTTTGGGTTGTCAAGTTCGAAAGTTGAGGTAAAAAGATATAGTTGCAGTGAAGGTACAGTAGAGAGGTCGGCCCGTGGAGGAGGCTACTTGGGAGACCGAGCGGGAGATGTGGAGCAGATATCCTCACTTGTTTGAGGCTCCATTTATATTTCTTGACCCGCTCGAGGATGAGCGTTTGTTTTAGTTGGGGAGGATGTAACGACCCGACCTGTCGTCACGTGAGTTGCCTCCCGATTTACCCCATATTATGTTACTCTCTGCTCCATTATCGGTATTTGAGGTGATAGAGTTGAATTGGATTGGTTTTAGATAGAAATGAGACACCTAGTCTCCTTAAGGAAAGCTTGTTTTGGAAAAGTCAATCGGAAGTTGACTATTTGGTTAGAGGGCTCGAATGTGAATTCCGGTAATTTGGTTAGCTTTGGGGGATGATTTCTGACTTAGGAGTGTGATCGGAAGTTATTTTGGAGGTCCGGTGTAGAATTAGACTTGTATTGGCAAAGTTCGTATTTTGGCAAATTCCAGTTGATAGGTGAGATTTTGATCCGGGGGCTGGAATGGAATTCCGAGAGTTGTAGTAGTTCCGTTAGGTTATTTTGGTAGGGTTTTTGATCGAAAGTGCATTTCGGATGTTCTGAAGAAACTTAGGCTTCAATCCGATGTGATTTAATGGTTTTAGCGTTGTTTGATGTGTTTTAATGATTGGAACAAGTTTGAATGATGTTATGGGATTTGTTGGTGCTTTTGGTTGAGGTCCCGGGGGCCTCGGGTGAGTTTCGGATGGTCTATCGGGAAGTTTGAGACTTGAAAGAGCTGCAGAAAATGCAGCAGCTGTAGCAGAGAAAATGGTCCATTGTGATCGTGAAGGTAATGCCGCGATCGCATAGAAGGATTTTTGGGTGCCTGAGTTTTGTTCTTCGCGTTTGGAGTCTGGGCTCGCGTTCGCATAGGTCTGAGAACTTGTGCTCTGCGTTCGCGTTGTGGAGTCCGCGTTCGCGTAGTGGGAAGTGAAGGGGCCAACTAGGTTGTTCTTCGTGTTCGCATCACAAGGGACGCGATCACGTTGCTTTGGATGGTAAGTCATTGCGTTCGCATTGCCTGTGTCGCGTTCGCATAGATTAGTTTTGAGGTATGGAAAATTTTTGCTTGACGATCACGGGCCTAGGGCCGCGATGGCATAGAGGAAAAACTGGGTGAACAGAAGGTTTTATATTATTTTCATCCGCGAGGTTTTGACCATTTCCACCATTTGTGAACCACCTTAAGAGCTCCTTGGTAGAAATTGAAGAGGATTTTGACGGGAATTGCTTGGAGGTAAGTCTCGTGACCTAGAAACGCTAATTTATTGAAGACTCAACCTTTAATTCTTGGAAAATTGGGTGAAATTTTAAAGAACAAGGGCTTGGGGTTTGAAATGAAAATTTGGGATTTGATATGCACGGACTCGTGGTGAGACGAGGAATCCGGTGATGTGAATTTCGTAATTTTTTTAGAAGTAGGCCCGAGGCTCGGGTTTTGCCAACTTCATAATTTTTGGTGTTTTTCGAGTTATTTCGATTGGGTTATGTTCCCTTAGCCTATTGTAACGTATTCCTTATGGTTTTGAGCAAATTCGGCGCGCGAGGAGGTTGATTCGAGGGGAAAAGGCATAGCGAGCTACAATCGTGGCCGGCTTGAGGTGAGTAAGAGATGTAAATGATGACATGAGGGTTTGAAACCCCGGTATATCATACTGTGACACTATATTGAGGTTAGACACGTACTCTATGACGAGTGCAGGGCCATTTGGGATTGGGGACTAATACTGAGTCCGTCCCGAGTGATGTTCACACTGTGTTTTTGACTAGAGATTGATTGGTAATCATCCTACTTGGATTTTTGAATATATTTGGGTTGTGTGCCGATTATTTGAATCATTTATGGATTATTATCAATGTTTGCATGATATCTAGCATGTTATATGATTTTAGTCATGAGTTAAACACTGTTTCGAAATATTTAGCCATATTTTTAAGGTTTTAAAATCTTAAACTACATTTCCAAATGTTTGGAACTGAGAATTATAAATTGACTTTGACCGTGTGGCTCATATGCATATTCTGGACTGAGTACGGATCGGGCTGCACGCCACAGCGATGCTACGATGATATTGCACATGGGCTGTAGGAGCCCCTCCGGAGTCTAAACCCCCACAGTGAGCGCGGGTACCCAAATGGATTGCATTGCATTCATACATTGATATTTTCCTGTCATTGTTTCGTTGCCATTTTTACTATTAATTGTGTTAAACTTGTGGCTGTAGCTTTACATTGCGTTATTTCGTGTATTCTCACCTTCAGTCATTATATATGCTTATTACTCACTGAGTTGGAGTACTCATTTTACTCCTTGTACCATGTGTGCAGATTCAGGTGTTCCAGAGGCTTAGTTGAGTTGTTGTGTTTTTTTCCAAATTTCTCATCAGTTGTCGAGGTAGCTGCCTGACGTCCGCAGGACCCGACTCCTCCCCTATCCCTTTTATCATTCCGCATTTTAGAATTCTGTATTATTGTAGATTTACTAATCTATTACATACTGAGGCTCTAGACTCGTGACTCCAGATCTTTTGTGAGATGTTAGATATGCTATTATTTCCGTACTTTTTCTAATTAATTATCCGGTTGGAAGACTTGTCAACTGTTAATTTAATACTGTTTGGTAGCATAATTGGATGGTGAGTAGTAATTGGTCGGGCTTGCCTAGCAATTGTGTTGGGCACCATCACGATCGGGATTGGGGTCGTGACATTTCTAACCTTGCAAGAGGGAATTGTCCCCATAGGTGAATTAATTGGATATGTGCTCCTATTTGTGGGGGCTACGTATGCACAAGGTGATGAGAGTCCGTGCATAGCTACTGTTATGCTATTGCCCGGGTAGTCTAGGACCCAAAAGCATGCTATACTTAGATTATTTGTAAACTTACTGACATTTGATTTGCTCAAATCACATCGAATTAGTATACGAATTTCAAAAAAAATTGAACTTCATTTTCTTGAATTTTTAAAAGAGAATTGGATATTCGTCGGATAATTGTTCCCTAAAGAATTCTTGATTGACTGATTTTTGTATTTATTTATATTTGACTGCGTCACATGTATGATTCGCGAGCAGGGTAATAGATGCATCTATGGTTCGTGCCGTTCGACCCTTGGCAGTGCACAACTTATTTTTCTTTTGGAACGGGCTATACGCCTCAGCATGATTTGCCCATTCTTGTATTGCTTGTCTTGAAACTTATTGATGTTGTTATAGCCTCTTCCCGACTTGAGAGTAATTGCATAAATAATGAAAAAGAAATTGGTCATTTCCTATAAGGAAGAGTAGTTCATTTACTTCAACATATCGAATTATATCATGTTTGTAAAAAATTCCCTGATTTAACATATTATTATTGGACCTCTAGTAAGTGTCAAAATCGACCATCTCGTCTCTACTTCTTCGAGATTCGACAGAATACTCATTGAGTACACGTTGTTTTCGTACTTATACTACACTTCTGTGCATTTTTTTATTGCGCAGGCATATGCACCCCAGTGGCCTACGTGGTGAAGCAACATGATGATACTGGGACTAGGTGAGTTGCATTACTCGAGGCAGCCCGCAGCTAGTATAGTCCCTTCCAGTAGATTGTATTTATTTTCTGTCCATTTGTATTCCGGACGGATATTTTATTGTATTGTTTCTTAGAAATAGCTCATGCACTTGTGACACCGGGTACTTGGAATGTCTATGGATTTATTCAGAAATTTAAAATTGTCAAATGTTTCATCATTTAGTCAGTAGAATTTATCACGTATTGTTTAAACGCATAAAATAAGTCGTTTCGAAAATATTTAAAATGAAAATTTAATTAAGTATTATTTGTTGGCTTGCTTGACAGAGCTGTCCGGTGCCACCACGACCCTTTAGTGGATTTTGGGTCGTGACAACAAAATAACTTTTGTAGCTTATTGAGTTCTACATCTGACTTCTAGTCACTTTATTACTTGATGATCGTATATATACTTACGTGTATGTTTTGCTGCATCAAGTTTTTGGTGCCGTTGCCGGGAGGACTTGTTTCTGTTGCCGGGAAGACTATTTATTATCTTAGTTTGTGTAATATGGAGTAATTACACTCTTGACTATAAAGAGAGATTGCTCCAAAATTTGTTTCAAGATTATATTATTAATTTGTCAATTTAGTAGAAGATGAAAAAAGATCAATATAAATTAAAATAGAAAAAAGAAAACAAAACTTATGGCCTTATGTATCGTTGAAAACGAAGAACAATGTGCCTTCATGAAAGAAAATGACAGAACATTATAGTATACAATTTTTAATTACTTTTGTGGACTTCAATTTAGCTATTTATTGAAATATAATATGAAATGAATGTATTGGGATTGTTCTTTTCATTTTTCTTATCACATAGAATGGACATTAGCGGTTGGAAAATGATCAGACCCAATTATAGTCCTAAAAAAGATAAGCGGTTGCTGCAAATATAATTCGGTCTAAATGTCTGGAGTCGAATCCTACAGAGAACTAAGGCTTAGTTATATCTGTTTACTATCACTAAAAAGACAATTTTGAAATTTATTCTAACTTATTGTGACGACCCAAAGGGGTCATCACTTCTTTTCTTATCCATTTTGTACTTTTGAGGCCTTCAAAACCTCATTTGGGTTTGCCTCGATTTGCGTGCACAGTCCGGACACGTAGCCGGAAGTCTTAGATATGAATTTTATGAGAAAAATGCTAAATTTTGATATTAAGTTTAATAAATTTTACTCCGATCAACGTTTTGGGTAAACGGACCCGGACCTATAATTTGACGATTCTGGAGGGTCCGTAGGAAAATATGGGACTTGGGCATATGCCTGGAATCGAATTCCGAGTTCCCAAATCTGAGAAATGAATTTTTGTGTGAAATTATATTCTGGAACTAATTAAGGAAATTAGAAATAAAATATAATTAAAAGAATATAGTACCGGGCCCGTATTTTGATTCCGGCGCCCGGTACAAGTCTAATATATTGTTTAAGCGCTTTATGTAAAGTTTGGTTTAAAATGGACTTCGTTTGACGTGTTTTGGACTTAAAATTGAAAATTGATATTTTATAAAAATTTGGAAGGAATCGTGAATTTTGAGGTTTGATTCGATGTATATGATGTTATTTTTGCGATTTGATCACACGGATAAGTCCATAGGATATTTTTGAGTTTGTATGCGTATTTTGTTTGGAGCCCCGAAAGCTCGGGGTGAGTTTTAGACAAGTGTCAGATTGCATTTTTGAACTTGTAAAAAAATCTAGTATTTTTGCTACTGTTATCTTCGTATTTGCGAAGATGAGCCTCGCAAATGTGAACTTTGAGTCGCAATTGTGAAGCCTTGGACCTGGGCATATGATCACAAGATGCGATCCAATTTGTCGCAAATGCGAACAAGGGGTTTCTGGGCATTGATCGCAAATGCGATCCCTATGCTCGCAAATGTGAATTTAGGGTGATTGCAAATGCGATCTCATGTTCACAAAAGCGAAAACTGGCAAATTTTGCGAACCCAACTTCGCATTTCCCACATTTGGTCGGGGTTAGCAATTGCGAACCCTAGTTTGCAATTGCGACATCAGAGACCCAGTAATTTTTATAGTTAGTCAATTTTCCCCCATTTTTCACCATTCTTCCAAGACCCAAACCCCATAGGCAATTTTTTGCGTCATTTAACTTGTTTTCTACTTAATATCAATGAAATTCATGGGTGAAATTGAGGGTTTGGGTAGAACCTATGTTTTTAAAAAATTGGGGAATTGGACCTCGATTTGAGGTCCGATTTCGAAACAAATCATATATTTGGGTTCGTGGGGGAATGAGTAACTGGATTTTGGTTGTAACCTCGAGTTTTGGCCATATTGGCGGGAGGGGCATTTTTATCATTTTACCTAAATTTGCGTCTTAGCTGAAAATTAAATAGTAAAATTAATTGTTTGAGATGTTATTTGCGAGATGTAGTTGAAATGAATAGATTGGGGCCATTTGGAGTCGGATACTCGTAGCAAAAGAGTGATTTCAAGTTGATTTTTGCAGCCGATTGAGGTAAGTGGCTTGTATAACCTTATGTGGGGGACCTTTCCCCTTGGGATATGATAATTGTTAATTGAATTGCCTTGTGCATGAGGTGACGAGCGCATACTTGATTTAATTGTTGAAAATCCTATTTTTACTTAAGATATTGAGACTGAGTTTTTATCGAATTTGCCATATTCTACTTGCAATTATATCCTGTGTTGGATTACAAAAGTATGTTGGTTGATTTAAATTACCTATTTTCTTAAGTTGCCTTAACTGTACTACGTGGAGCATGTTAGGCTAGTATTACCCGTTGTTTGTATTTTTGTACTTTATTTCTGAATATCTTCTGGTTGTGGTTGCACCTTTACATTGTGACTACGAATGCGGGATTTAGGTAGCTCCCCCTTTTTTTGTTTACTTTGGGACTTCGGGTTAGATTCCCGGTAGATCCCCCTGCACTTTTACTTTGGGACTACGGATTATATTCCCGGTAGATCCCCCTCCCCCTCCCCGCATATTGATAGTTGGACTACGGGATAATATCACGGGAGATCCTTTGGATATTTCTCATACAATGGACTTTGGGACGGTATCCCCGGTGCTCCTGGGACATATGATGAAATGGACTATAGGACGGTTTCCTTGGACATCCTTATTATTGGTACCGATATTGAGTTGTTTCACTGTGTGTTTACCTTATTTTTTGCGTGATATTGTTGCTTCGTATAACTTTTCCTACTTCATAATTTTATTAGTTATTTCTGTTTATTTTTATGTTGTTACAAGGTTTAATATTATATATTATCTCATTAGGGTCCTGACTTTCCTCATCACTACCCAACAAGGGTTGGCACTTACTGATTACACCTATGGTGTACTCATGCCTTTCTGTGCATATTTTTCATGTGCAGATCCAGGTACCCTCACTCACGCGCACTATCCTTGAGGCAGGGAGAGCTATGGAGACTTCGAGGTACATCTGCAGCGTCCACAAACTGAAGAGTCTCCTTCTTACTTTATCTTGTAGCGTTTAGACTTCTCTCGTACTTTGATGTAGACTTTTCTGGAGTTTAGAGCAGTGTATTACATTTCTATTAGCCTGTGTTTTCCGTGAGTTTTCGGGTTTTGGGGTGATATTATAGACTTTCCGCATTTGAGTTGTATATACCAAGTGACACTTATATACAATTTTCCTTCCATTTTTGCTGAGTTTAATTAATTGTTCCGGAAGTTATATTATTTCTGCATTGTTAGGGTTATCTAGTCGTAGAGACTAGGTGCCATCACGATATGTTCATGGAGGGGAAACTGAGGTCGTGACAAGGTTGTATAAGAGCTCTAGGTTCATAGGAGTCACGGAACACAGGCCGGTTTATTGAGTCTTGCTGATCGGTACGGAGACATCTGTACTTATCTACGAGGGGCTATGTAACTGTTTAGGAAAAATCTTCATTTCATTTGATTTCCTTGTCGTGCAGTATTTTAGACATCAACTCTAAACTTCTGTCTTTCTCACACATGGTGAGGACATGTGCTACCCGAGATGATCAGGCACTGTGCCCCCTACTGCAGCCGTCAGAGGCCGGGGTCGGGGTCCGGGTAAAGGTCGAGGATGCGCACGTGGTGCAGCTGGAGAAATTCCGTGAGCTGCCGCCGAGGCACCACCAGCAGATCCAGCCATAGCCTAGGCACTTGGCACGCCTACTACTGCCACTACTACTCTAGCTCTCCAGGAAACATTTGCTTAGTTCATGAGTATGTACACCTCCTTGGCTCAGGCAGGGTTGCTTCCCCTTGCTGCAGCCACATCCCAGGCCGGGGGATGAGCATAGGCTCCCGCCGTCCGCACTCATAAGTATCGAGTGCAGGTTAATCAGGCTCCCGATATTATTCCCGCGCCGCCTGCAGCGCCAGTTCAGCCCGAGGACGAGTCTACTACTTCAGAGGACGAGCAGCGGAGACTTGAGAAGTTCAAGAAGTATGATCCACAGTATTCTGTGGATTAGCATCAGACGATGCCTTGGGATTTCTAGAGGAGTGTCACATTATTCTTCACACTATGGGCATAGTGGAGTCCAGCGGGTTTCTTTAACTATTTTTCATCTTCGGGGAGCCGCCTATGATTAGTGGCGCACTTATGAGATAGAAAGTCCAGTTGAGGCTGCTTCATTGACTTGGACCCAGTTCTCGGATATGTTTATTATAGAGTTTGTCCCATAGGTCTCAGGGACGCATGGCGTGCACAGTATGAGCATTTGAGCTAGGTTTCTATGACCGTTTCAGAGTATGCTATCCATTATACCATGTTGGCCAGGCATGCACCGATCTTGGTTGCTACAGTCCGCGAGAGAGTTTGCAGGATCATTGAGGGTCTTATCCCACCTATTAGATCTAGCATGGCCCGAGTGTTAGAGATGGACATTCCTTATCAGCAGGTAGTGAGCATTGCTAGGAAGATTGAGGGTATGCATGCCAGGGAGCGAGTGGAGAGACATGCCAAGAGGTCTCGAGAGTCGGGCCACTAATCTAGTGCTCGTACCCCTGCAGCAGGTCGACATGGTAGGGATTTTATGGGTCGCCCCATTTATTCAGCTCTTCCAGCAGCCAGCAGTGCTCCAGCTCTGCCTATACCTCACTAGCCTTACTATGCACCTCAGTTTCTTGCACGCCTCATGCGTGGATTGCTTTCAGATGTTAGTCTAGCAGACCTGGACCTAGTCAGTCACAACCACTGTGTCCTCCTAGAGCTTGTTTCGAGTGTGGTGATACACATCATATAGTTAGGGAATTCCCCAGACTTGGTAGGGGTGCATCTTCACAGACTTCTTAGCCACATCGTGCTCAGCAGAGTTCTCAGGCCATGATCATAGCTCCTGCTGCTACCCCATATGCCAAGCCGACTAGGGGCGGAGGTCAGGGAGATAGAGGTTGCCTTCGAGAGAGGGGCTGGGCTAGATATTATGCTATTCCTGCTTGTACCGAGGTTGTTGCCTCCGATTCCATCATCACAGGTATTATACTGGTTTGTCATAGAGAGGCATCAGTTCTATTCGATCCCCGCACTACATATCCATATGTGTCTTATTTTTTGCTCCGCATTTGGGTGTGCCTCAGAATTCTTTGAGTGCCCCCGGTTATGTTTCTACTCCTGTGGGAGATTCTCTTGTTGTGGATTGCATTTATATGTCATGTTTGGTTACTATTCATGGTTTTGAGACCATAGCGGATTTATTGCTACTCGGTATTGTTGACTTTGAAATTATTTTGAGCATGGACTAGTTGTCGCCCCATTTTTCTATTCTTGATTGTCACACCAAGACCTTGATGCTGGTTATGCAAGGTATTCCGCGTGTTTAGTGTAGTGGTACTTTAGATCACACTCCCAATAGAGTTATCTCTTTCCTTAAAGCTCAGCACATGGTTGAGAAATTGTGTGTCACGTATTTAGCTTATGTGAGAGATGTCAGTGTTGATACCCCTTCTATTGATTTAGTTCCAGTAGTACGGGATTATCCCGATGTGTTTCTAGCCGATTTCCCAGGCATGCCGCCTGATAGAGGCATTAATTTTGGTATTGATTTGTTGCCGGACACTCAACCCATTTCCATTCCTTCGTATCGCATCGCTTCTCCTGAGTTGAAGGAACTAAAGGATCAGTTGCAGGAATTGGTTGATAAGGGTTTTATTTGCCCCAGTGTTTTACCTTGGGGTGCTCCTGTCTTGTTTGTAAAGAAAAAGGATGGTTATATGCGTACGTGTATCGATTATCGCCAGTTGAACAAGGCTACGATGAAGAACCATTATCCTTTGCCTCATATTGAGGATCTGTTTGACCAGCTTCAGGGCACACATGTGTTTTCTAAGACTGACTTGTGCTCAGGTTAACATCAGTTGAAGATCCGGGAGCCATAAATCCCGAAAACGGCTTTCAGGACTCGGTATGGCCATTATGAGTTCCTTGTTATGTCATTTGGGCTAATCAATGCCCCAACAACCTTCATGCATTTGATACACCGTGTGATTAGACCATATCTCAACTTGTTTGTTATTATTTTTATTGATGATATTCTGTTGTATTCCTAGAGTCGGGAAGATCATGAGCAGCAACTGAGGATCGTGCTTCAGACCCTGAGAGAGAAGAAGTTATGTGGAAAGTTCTCAAAATGCGAGTTTTGGTTGAGTTCTGTGGCATTCTTAGGCCACGTGGTATCGAGTGTGGGCATTCGGGTGGATCAGAAGAAGGTAGAGGGAGTGCAGAGGTTGCCTAGAACTTCCTCAGCTATAGAGATTCGCAGTTTACTTAGCTTGGCGGGCTACTACAGTCGATTTGTAGAGGGATTTTCATCGATCGTAGCCCCTATCACTAGATTGACCTAGAAGGGTGCCCCTTTTCAGTGGATAGAAGAGTGTGAGGTGAGCTTTTAGAAGCCCAAGATAGCTTTGACTACAGCCACAATTTTGATATTTGTTATCGGTTCGGGGTCTTATACTGTCTATTGTGATGCCTCGAGAGTTGGCCTTGGAGTAGTGTTGATGGAGGACGGTAGGGTAATGTCCTACGCATCCAGACATCTGAAGATACATGAGAAGAACTACCCTGTCCACGATCTTGTGTTAGCTGCTATTGTTCATGCCTTGAAGATCTGGCTTCATTATTTGTACGGTGTGCCTTGTGAGATCTATACTGACCATCGCAGTTTGCATCACTTGTTCAAGCAAAAGGATCTAAATATGTGCCAAAGGAGAGTTGTTGAAGGATTATGATATTACTATTCTGTATCACCCGGGCAAGGCCAATGTGGTGGCGGATGCCTTGAGTCGCCGGGCGGAGAGTTTGGGTAGTTTGGCATATTTACCAGCTTCAGAGAGGCCTATGGCGATGGATGTGCATGCCTTAGCCAACTAGTTTCTAAGATTGGATCTTTCGAAGCCCAGTCGGGTTCTAGCTTGTGTGGTTTCCCGGTCTTCCTTATTTGATCGTATCAGGGAGTAGCAGTATGAAGACCCTTATTTTCTTGTCCTTAAGGGCAAGGTTCAACGTGGAGATGCCAGAGATGTGACCATCGGAGATGACGGAGTATTGAGGATGTTAGGTCGTATTTTTGTGCCCAATGTTGATGAGCTTCGAGAGTTCATTTTAGCAGAGGCCCATAGTTTGCGGTATTCCATCCATCCGGGTGCCGCAAAGATGTATCAAGACTTGGGGCAGCACTATTGGTGGAGGCAGATGAAGAAAGATATAGTTGGTTAGGTGTCTAGATGCCTCAACTGCCAGCAGGTGCAGTGTGAGCACCAACAACCGGGTGGGTTGCTTCAGCAGATAGAGATTCTAGAGTGGAAATGCGAGTGCATCACCATGGAGTTTGTATCTGGACAACCACAGACCCTGAAGAAGTTTGATGCCATTTGGGTTATTATGGACCGACTAACCAAGTCTGCTCATTTCACTACTGCGTGTACCGCTTATTCATCAGAGCGGTTGGCAGAGATTTATATTCGGGAGATCGTCATTCTGCATGGTATTCTAGTTTCTCTTATTTCAGACAGACGTACTCAGTTTACATCGCGTTTCTGGAGAGCCGTGCAGCAGGGGCTAGGTACTCGGGTGGAGTTGAGCACAACATTTCACCCCCAGATGGACGGACAGTCTGAGCACACCATTCAGATTCTTAAGGATATGGTCCGTGTGTTCGTGATTGAGTATGGCAGGTCTTGGTATCAGTTCTTGCCATTGGTAGAGTTTGCTTACAAAAACAGTTATCAATCTAGTATTTGAATGGCGCCGTATGAGGCTTTATATGGTAGGAGGTGCAGATCTCCGGTTGGATGGTTTGAGCCGGGGGAGGCTCGGTTGTTAGGTATGGATTTGGTTCAGGAGGCCTTGGATAAGGTCAAGATCATTGAGGATAGGCTTCGTTCAGCTCACTCTAGGCAGAAGAGTTATGCAGATCGCAAGGTTTGAGATGTATCATTTATGGTTGGTGAGCGGGTATTGCTTCGAGTATCACTTATGAAGGGTGTGATGAGATTTGGTAAGAAGGGTAAGCTTACCCTAGGTACATTGGTCCGTTTGAGATTCTTGATCGAGTGGGAGAGGTGGCTTATCGACTCGCATTGCCACCTAGCTTATCAGCCATGCAACCAGTTTTTCATGTATCCATGCTTTGGAGGTATCACGACGATCCAGTCCATGTGTTAGATTTCAGCATTGTCCAGTTGGACAAGGACTTCTCCTATGAGGAGGAACCATAGCTATCCTAGACCGGCAGGTTTGTTAGTTGAGGTCCAAGAGATTTCCTTCTATTCGTGTCCAATAGAGAGGTCAGCCTCTTGAGGCATCGACCTGTGAGTCCGAGTCTGATATGCGGAGCCGTTATCCTCATCTTTTTCCCGACTCAGTTACTTCTTTCTTTTGTCCATTCGAGGACAAACGGTTATTTTAGTGGTAGAGGATGTGATGATCCAAAGGGGTCATCACTTGTTTTCTTACACATTCTGTACTTCTGAGGCCTTGAAAATCACATCTGGGTTGCCTCCATATCCATGCGCAGTCCAGACGCGTAGCCGGAAGGCTTAGATATGAATTTTGTGAGAAAAATGCTCAATTTTTATATTAATTTGAATAAATGTGACTCCGGTTAACTTTTTGGGTAAACGGGCTCGGACACGTGATTTGACAGTTCAGGAGGGTCCGTAGGAAAATATGGGCCTTGGGCGTATGCCCGAAATAGAATTCGTAGGTCCCATGTCCGAGAAATTAATTTTTGTGAAATTGTTTTTTGGAAATAATTAAGGAAATTGAAAATAAAATTTGATTAAAATACTATGGTATCCGGTTTGTATTTTGGTTCCAGCTACCGGTACAAGTCTTATATATGGTTTAAGCGCTTTCTGTAAAGTTTGGTTGAAAACGGACGTCGTTTGATGTGTTTTGGACATAAAATGGAAATTTTATATTTTATAAAAAATTGGAAGGAATGGGTAACCGGATTTTGGTTCGAACCTCAGGTTTTGACCACGTTGGCCTGAGGGATATTTTGGTAATTTTACCTAAATTTACGTCTTAGTTGTAAATTAAATTGTAGAATTAGTTCCGAAATGAGAATTCTCTTCCCAATTCAACCCTAAACTTCCCGGAATTCTATTCCGACCACGCGTACAAGTCATAACACTTGAAATGAAGCTGCTCATGGCAATGCTGAATGACGTGCTAGGGCTCAAAATGACCGATCGGGTCATTACATTCTCTCCCACTTTAACATATGTTCATTCTCGAACATGCCGAGAACTGCACCGAAGTAGTCTGAAATAATTGTTTTTACACGTCACGCAATTTCCGTGCTACAAAAACTTAGTTGAGCACATTATCTTGATCAATTTTGAAGATATTTCCTTTTATTAAAGCAGATAAGCCTTAGAGGCTAATTCCAACATCCAGAATTCTATGTCTGACTTGTTTCCAACATACGATCACCATATCAATCACTACACGTTGTACCCAAATGTGACTGCACAGTTTTGCTGAATTCACACCGTGCATTACTTTACCCACCGGACCACAATAACATTTTCTGATCAACTTAATCAAAATTCAACGAATTTGATGCCCTCATTGCACCTCATGACCTACATAGGTCTTACTCTAATTCTTACAATACCGCCATGACGGAAGAGATGTGTAGAAATTCATACTCGGCTGCCGAATCAACAAATCGTTAGGTCTATACTCCTGACAAGAACCATCACCTCATTCTGAACCAAATAATGGTCTTAGATCCATAATATACCTCATACAGTCAGATTGCACTGATCCTAAATCCAATGATCTAGTCTCACCCAGTACGAACTGCTCAGGAAATAAGCCACCCCGAACATATTCAAAAGTCTCATATGATGCCACAATGTGCCAATAGGCTACCAATTCGAATGCGATACAAAAGGAAAACGAATTCCAGAAGGGGCTACCTACTTCACGCACCAATAAAGACTTTCCTTAGGAAAAAATAGGAAGAAAGGCATAAACAAATAGCATATAGAAAACTATACTCATCATCACAGTATTGCGGCGCGCAATCCGAGCCAAATATCATACCTATGGCGGCGTGCCACCCGATCCACACATAACCTACCCATGGAGGCGTGCCACCCGATCCACACATAACATTCACATAAGGAGATACACATCGAGCTACATTGCTCATTACAATAAAATACCAAATTTCGGTCACAAGCACGCTAGGTGCATAATACCATCCCTAAGGGGCCATATAGCACTATAAGCTACAAAACTCAAGCACGACTGAGGTGCGATATATAATCTGATCCTCAAGAGCCATTTTGCTCATGATACATCATTTCTACGCGGATCCTCAACACATAAGCAATTTCTCAAGTCGTCTCACAACTCACACAGCGCAATGTATCACTCCATGAAATATATGACAACGAAATAACACCCTGACTACTCCTCTATAAGGAGCGCATTACTGAAATGGACACGTTTGTCCTGATATAGAGTCCATATTCACATTTGAATCCATCCACCGACCTCAAGCTGATTCTGGTCACACTTACTAGACTAATAACATTTCCAAGGTCCTTTATAACTCTCCTTTCTTTCATAACGCATAAGAACAACCATCATAATCGGAGGAATCCTTCACAGTCCATAACTTAATTGTTATAACCCATATCCACACGCGTTAGTTCATGCCATATGTTAGTTAACACAAATCCAATAAGTAATTAT